>JANAVB010006596.1:836379-858879 GCA_029216955.1 Iris pallida | reverse complement strand
GAAATATGACCACGTGGACCTACGGTCACGTCTGTAGTCGTCACAGATGGCATGCAACGTAGCACGGTTACATCTCAATTTTATATCTTACATTACATCCTCACTAAAGCTCCGACAGCTATCTATTATTTGCTTTTTAGAGCTTAAATCTTGCTTTCTATATATAATTACAAGACCATGAAACGAAGTGTTTCAAAGTGAAAAATCTTAGTTACGGACAATCACATAGAAAATGAGAATCAGGAATAAAAGATGTCCTTATTATGAAAAAGAAGGAAAACAAGATTCCTAATAAAAAACCTACAGGAACTCATGAATTCCTAATTTTCAAACTCATCAATCACAAATAATTGGATTATATGCATTTTATCCCATGACTTGTTAAGAGCCTAAACAAAAAAAAGGTCAAACTAAAGTCTAAATAGAAAATTTTGTACCCGTATCATAGCAATATTGTAAGTTCTTAATGTGAGTTCCTATTTGACTTTATGTAGTCCAATTGATTCTTTAATTTTCTCTACTAGAAGTTACGCATGTGTATATTGTCTGTATTTTTTCTTATTTTTTAAATATATACTTGCATAAACTTATTTTTTGAGATGATGAACATATATTGTAGTTGAAATATATAACTATTAGTGGTTAGAGCGTCAACAATGAGATTGGTTTGAAGTGTTATATATTTTTATGGCTTAATTGCACTTTAATACCCTCAACTATTTCGGTTTTTCAACTTCATACCCTAAGCTTTTTTACTCAACAACTTAATACCTCAACTATTATTTTTTTCAACTTCATACCTAAAATTTTTAAAAATCCCGAAAATGCCCTTATCCCTTCCCTCTCCCCTTCTCCCCTCCCTCCCCTCCCCCACTCCGGCCACCCCCTCCTCCCGCACAGCCCCAGTGTCACGCCCCAGAACCAGAATACTGGAGAGCGGAAGACAGACACAGCCAGCTACGTACATTGAAGTGAATCTTACCTCGCAATACGGTCACGGCTGTCTAGATGCATGAGGGTTTACTACAAGCCATTTGTCTCTTAGGGTCAAGAAGAAGCCTAGTGTCTCAATCTCAAGCAAGCAAATAAATGTAACAAGATGGTAGATCATCAGACATACAAAGTAAGGCGTCCCAAATATTACATATTCAGATGATCATGAAGTTAGTCATACAAAAATGCGAAGACTAGCAAGAGTTTAAGTCATACATGATCAACCCTAGGATCTGTCAATCATGTTACAGCCATTTGGCAGACATGAATGTAAATTCAACATGAGCTAACACTTGCTCGGCGGCTAAACGTCTCAAAAGAATAATTTACAATAGAGTGGGAGAGCAAAATAAAATCCACTCGTTGCCAGAGTTGCGTCTAGTGTGCACCATCTGGCTGGAAGGCTGAAAGATTCTCGGGTGCTACTCCGAAATCTGGCCATACAAAACCAGCTGGGTCAGACCCCAGAAAGAGCAAGTGCCACAAAGGAGGCTTCACTTAAGAACTAAAACCAGCATATTAGCACATGAGACATAAAGGGATAATAAAAGACATGAGTTAGAGAAGACAAGGTGATAAACGATAAGACAACTAAGGGACTATTCCGGTAGCCAAGTTACAACCCGTAAACCAAATAAGGACCGGGGTTGTAACCCTTCACCTGAATAGAGCTTAGTCCCCAACCAATTATCGACAAGAGTAAAGCATAACAGTAATGTGCAGAAATAACCATGTAGAGGTCTTGCCTAGGCAAGACTAGACGGGACTCCATCCATCAATCACGGTCAAGCAAAGAGTACGGCTTGATACTTTAACTAACTAAGGTTATCACAAGCTTAGTTACTAACAAGATGCATCGAGATGTTCCAACAGCCACAAGCCTGCAGACTTAATCCAGGTTATCCGGTCACAAGTTGAGAGAGTTGGATTAGGTGACTTGGTGTCACGTCCCACTTCCCAAATGGAATGGTGACGTCATACACATCCCCAGGCTACGCGCCAAAAATCCGCGATTGTCGCCCGTAAACATCAGCAAAAATGGAAAATGTCAGAGATTACATCTTATTATACATACTTCATCAACAATCCTTCTACAAGCTTATTACAAAAGAAATAACTAGCAAGTTATCAGACGATTATTCCTCGTTGTACTGCGGCGTTACTTCGGCGGAGACGTCCTCTTCTTCACCTAGTGAACAATACTAGGTCATTTTAGAAAACGACAAGCAAGTCCTCGGTCAAGGACGGTAAAGTATACAAAAGAAAGATGCAGTTTTTCTTAAAGGAAAGAAATATGCCAACTAGCACTATTATATGGGTTTACTTCACAAAATCAAGGAAATGTAAATGACATCCTACTCCATGGATTGTAAGATTTCCTGAGCTTCCCTTGAGCTCTCAGTAGGATTTTGCTTCCCTTAAGCAACCAAGAAACTACCCACCTTTGATAGGTGGAGTTATTTGCTGGAGTAAGATAAAATTTAGTAGACTAAATGCAATACAATTTTGAGAACAGTACTCTGAATTAATTCCCTAAATAATTCCCGTGAACAATTCCGTTAACCTGGGATCAGGTTGTAATTTCGGAGCCTCCCTTGGGCTAAAAACCAATCTATTCGATGTTACTGTCGGAATAGAAGTAGCAGGACAGGAGCCTCTCTTGGGCTAGTACTTATATAGAAGTACTCATCAGCATATTCAGGAATTGCTGATCAGCTTTTTATGGTTATTATGTTACGGGATATCTAGGGATATTCAGTTGTCCTCCCCACCCAATGATTCTAAAATTTCCGAAAATCAGAAATTTGTCTATCTCCTAAATTTTTCAAAAATTTCGGCAGAGTCTCCTTTGTATTTAGGAGCTCCGACAATTTACAAAACATGATATAAAAGAAATATATGGGCTCGCCGACCCCTTCGGTGGAGCAACTCTCAACACCGAAACCACGCAAATATATATATATCGGGTTCGCCGACCCCTTCGGTGGAGCAAACCTCAACACCGGAAAACCCATGCAAGTATCAAAAATGCTTAATAATATTCTTTCTTACCGTTGCAATCAAGCAAGCAAGTAATCGTGCATTTAAATTAGGCAAGTAATTTCCTTGATTTGAGCGGCTTGCCGTTCACTATCCCAAGTATCAAAGAACCTATTAGTAGTGTGTGGACATCAAATTTATGTGTCAATTCTTGAGGAAACCACGTTAGACCCTTGTAATATTACATTGGTGTGCAAGAGAGTTGGAAATTCGTAGAAATAAGTTGCCGTAGTTATGTAGGGGCTTGCAAAAATGATTAATTTAGCTATCCATTGTACCAACATGTGTTATTCGATAGGTTTAAAAATGTGGACAGAATTATACAATCATGTTAATAATAAAGAAAAACTACTCTCGTGTATACGTGTTCAAGTAAGATGACATGGGACCTATGTGTATATATATATGAATCAAAATTACATCTATCAACAGTGTCAAGGTGTGTATAAACATGTCATGTGTCCAAGAAAAAAAAATTCTTTGGTGTCATGTCCAATACTTAGGAATTTGTATTGTATCCTACACAAGGTGTCTGTTGCGAATATTAATTGTGTCGTGTCCCATACATTCATTCAAAGTACTCATTCGTTTTTATATATACGTAATTACACCTATATCTATCAACTTCAATTTCTGATTTCAAAAGAATATCTATATTGGAATTTACCATGACTTACATTAAATTCCAGAATTTAAATACTCATCGATTACTCATGAAAATATGGAAATTATGATCGAACAATATCTAGGAGAGAGAGAGTAAAGGAGGACTTGCCTTTGAGTTAGGGGTGACCTAAATTTCTTCACAAGACCCTAATTACAACCCAATAACAAGGAACTTGTTAGAAGTTTCCTAACCTAGGGTTTTAGAATAAAAAAGCACACATATAAATTTGGGGAAAGAGGAAGAAATTGGTATACCTAGGTTTAGTCTTCTCCTTGGATGGAAGATGATGATGATGAAGAGGTTGAAGATGGAGTTGGGGGAAGAGGAAGTGGAAGTGGAGGTGAAGTGGTGCTGGGGTGGTGACCGGAGGCTGGCCGGCGGCAGCAGGGGCGGCGGGAGGCTGAGCAGCAGCGGCAGCAGCAGCAAAGGAAGCGGCAGCAGCAGCAAAGGGCTTGGGGGGGGTCGGGTGGTGTGTGGTGGGTGTGTGAGTTTGTTTTATTCTTCTCCTTTTTTTTCCTTTCTTTCCTTCTTTGGTTTTGATGTGTGGTGTGTGTGTTTATATAGGGGTTGGGGTTGTGGTGAGGTGTCCCCCCCCCATCCCTTGTAGGGACACCTTGCACCCCCCCCCTAGGGCTAGGGTTAGGGTTAAGGCAAGGGCTAGGGTTAGGGTTAAGGCTAGGGCTAGGGTTAGGGTCACAAAATGACAAAAATTCTAACCACAAGATAAGTTAACACAAGACAATAATAAATAATAATAATAATAATATTTTGAGTGTGACAAGTCTACCCTCCTTAGAAAAATTCCGTCCTCGGAATTTGAAATAATTAGACTAGCAATATGGTTACTGACCTGTCTTAGGGAATAAATACGGGTATTGCTTCCGCATGTCTTCTTCCTTCTCCCAAGTTGAATCTCCAGGAGAATCCCTGCTCCACGCAACTCGTACTAACAGAATGACCCGATTGCGGAGTATCTTATCTCTTCGATCCAAGATCCCAACGGGTCTTTGTTCTATCCGGAGTGTAGGCCCGATGGTGATTTCTGAATGATCGAGTATATGGCTCGTGTCCGGCACATATCTTCGTAGCTGGGAAACATGGAATACATTGTGAACTCCTTCTAGTGCTGGCGGCAAGGCGAGACGATATGACACATTCCCAACTTTCTCCAGGTTGTCGAATGGTCCAATATATCTGGGACTTAGCTTTCCTCTGGTCCCGAATCTGATGGTTCCCTTAGTTGGTGAAATTTTCAGAAATACATGTTCTCCGGGTTGAAACTCCAATATTCTTCGGTGCTTATCCGCCCACATCTTCTGCCTGTCCTGAGCTGCTTGCAGGTGACTTCTTATTGCTTTGACGATATCCACAGTTTGTGTTACTAATTCTGGCCCCAACAATTGTTTTTTTCCTACGTCGGTCCAGCATACCGGCGATCTGCACTTCCTACCATATAGTGCTTCAAAAGGAGCCATTTTGATGCTATCATGATAACTGTTGTTATATGAAAATTCTACCAAATGTAGATGATCATCCCATGCTCCTCCAAAATCTAAAGTACACGCTCTCAGCATGTCTTCTAAGGTCTGAATGGTTCTTTCAGACTGGCCGTCTGTTTGGGGATGGTAGGCGGAGCTAAATTTCAATTTAGTGCCAAGACTTTCTTGCAAGCTTTTCCAAAAATGTGAAGTGAATCTGGTATCTCTATCCGATACTATACTCACTGGCACTCCATACTGACTAACAATCTGTTTTATGTACATTTCTGCCAGGACCTCCGTTGACTGTCCAACTCGAAAGGGCAGAAAATGAGCGGACTTGGTAAGTCTGTCTACGATGACCCAAATAGCATTATTACCCCTTTGGGTCCTAGGCAATCCTGTCACGAAATCCATGGTGAGGTGTTCCCATTTCCATTCGTGTATGGGTAGCGGCTGGAGAAGCCCTGCTGTCTTTTGATGCTCCGCTTTTACTTGCTGACAGATAAGACATTTTGATACGAATCCGGCGACTTCTCTCTTCATCCCGTGCCACCAAAATGTTTGTCTCAAATCTTTATATATTTTAGTGCTGCCCGGATGAATGGAATATTGTGAGTTGTGGGCTTCTGACATAACCTCTGTTCTTAAATCTCCACTGGGCACACATAATCGATCTCTGAATCTTAATGATCCGTCCGGATGCTTCCTTATCCCGGTCTGGAGTCCCTCTTCTGTTTGTTTCCAAATTTTCTGAAGTTTTGAATCATTCTGTTGAGCTTCCTTAATTCTATCTATTAAGGAGGACTGTACTTGCAAATTTTGCCACATTCCTTCGGTTAGCGGGCGTATCACTTCAATTCCCATTTTCCTCAAATCCTCAAGGATTTCTTTGGGTGTATTCATAAAGAAAGCTTTGGGTCTTCTACTTAAGGCATCAGCCACCTTATTAGCTTTGCCCGGATGATAGGTCAACTCCATGTCAAAATCCTTCAGTAACTCCAACCATCTTCTTTGTCTCATATTAATCTCCTTTTGTGTGAAGACATATTTTAAGCTCTTGTGGTCTGTGTATATTTTGATTCTTTCTCCATATAAATAGTGTCTCCACAACTTGAGTGCGAATACTACCGCTGCAAGTTCGAGATCATGAGTTGGATAATTCCTTTCATGTGTCTTTAATTGTCGGGATGCATAGGCTATGACTCTTCCGTGCTGCATCAGTACACATCCTAAACCTTTACCTGATGTATCACTATATATCTCATATCCACCTGAACCAGAGGGTAATGCTAGTATTGGAGCTGTAATTAATCTTTTCTTCAGCTCGTCAAATGCTGCTTGACATTTCTCCGTCCAATTAAATTTCTCTTCCTTCCGGGTAAGACGGGTTAAAGGTTCTGTAATTCTTGAAAAGTTCTCTACAAATCTCTGATAATAGCCAGCCAATCCTAAGAAGCTTCTGATTTCTGCTACTGACTTAGGTGTTGGCCAAGACTTGACTGCTTCTACTTTCTTTGGATCTACCGAGATGCCTTCTCCACTGACAATATGCCCTAGAAATGGTATTTGGTCCAACCAAAACTCACATTTACTAAGCTTAGCATACAATTGTTCTTCCCGCAGAGTTTGCAATACTATCCTCAAATATCTTTCATGCTCCTCTTCACTTTTGGAGTATACAAGGATGTCATCAATAAATACAATCACAAATTTATCCAGATATTGATAAAATATTCGATTCATCAGGTCCATAAATATAGCAGGTGCATTTGTCAACCCGAATGGCATAACTAAGAATTCGTAATGCCCATACCGAGTTCTAAATGCAGTCTTTGGGATGTCTTCCTTTTTCACCTTTACCTGATGATATCCGGATCTCAAATCAATTTTTGAAAATACCCTTGCCTCTTCTAACTGATCAAACAGTTGATCGATCCTAGGTAAGGGATATTTATTCTTGATGGTAACCTCATTCAAAGCCCTATAGTCAATCACCAGGCGTAGGGTACTATCTTTCTTTTTCACAAATAATACTGGTGCACCCCATGGTGAAGCGCTAGGCTGAATAAACCCTTTTGACAATAACTCCTTTATCTGTTTATTTAACTCAACTAGCTCCTCTTTGTTCATTGGGTATATCTTCTTGGCTATGGGTGCAGCTCCCGGTATTAAATCTATAGAAAATTCTACGGCTCTGTCTGGGGGTAGCCCTGGTAATTCTTCTGGGAACACATCCTTGAATTCTTCCACTACCCTTGGAAATGATTGCTCTGCTACTCCTTGCAGTAGTACTGGTAATTCAAATTTCTCTAGCTCCTCTGCATTGAACTCATTTTGGTCTCTTGCAAATTCATAAGACTCGCCGTCAGGGAGTTGGAATGAAATTTTCCCCTGGCCGCAGTCTATATTGGCTAATGTTGCAGTTAGCCAATCCATACCCAATATTACATCATAATTGCTTGTTGGAAAGACAAGCAATCGGGTACGAAAAGCTCCTCCACCCAATTTAATGGGACATCTACGACATACTCGACTGACTTCTACTACTCCATTACCGGTGAGTACTTTCAGTGATTTAGGCAGAGATTGTGATTCTATTTCACGTTGTGATATAAAAGAAGATGCTATAAATGAATGGGTAGCCCCGAAATCAAATAATACTGAAGCTGGGTATGAAGAAACTAAAATAGTACCTGAAACTACTCTCCACTACCCTTCAGCAAGGATTTCTACTTCTTGTATATAAGCTCTCAAAGTCATCTATGGTGCCTTCGTAGCCGTGCAATCCGACATAGATGCGGTTTCGGGTCTCGGACATAAAGACAGTAGGTGGTGTACTCAAAGTACACTTCAGCACCATCCTCAACGTCTCGTACCATAGGACGCCTGACTCCATAGAATATTTGGTAGGCATGAATGTCATACCAGTCGGGTGCGTTCCATAGTATCCTGGCATAGCGTTGGTATAGGTACAAGGTGTACTCGCTTCCATCCCATTCCAAACTGGGTATAAACAGGCCCATACCTACATCCATGATATCCTATGTAAGAATTTCTTATAAGGAACATAAGGAGATTGAAAAAGCATATTTTATTTATTATAGAACAATATGCCCTTGGCTTACATACATACTTGGTCACATTCTACCTACATACAGATATATCTTACATTTCATCCATCCTAGCTACATACACATACTTATCATCTATAGATACTAGGGATCTAAGTCCATATTTCCCTACTTACTTATATTCTTACTACATGCATCCATATATTACATTCTTACTTCATACATTCCACATACATACATGCTTGAGGATCTAAATCCACATTTTCCTGATGTTGTGCACTATTGCGTCTGGATGAGTTTGCAGCCATTCTTCCAAGGTACCATTGCGATCAGTCTCTGGGCCTTTGGTAGGTTCTGCCTTTATCAGGACATAATAATGTACCGAGTTGTAATACTCCTTCCTTTCATCATCTATGTCTGACACTATTGGATATTTCAATTCGTAGTGTACTCCATAGGCTTCGATCATTCCTTTACGCGCTACGTGCCACATCTTCTTTACAAATGCATAATACTCGTCTAGACTGTGACTATCATTTCCTAGTCTTGCGAAGGGTGCAAACCGAGGCATGACCTAGATTGAAAAGAAAATAAAAAGTAATTTTTTTCCTTAGGTTAGTAACTCCTTAGTAGGATTTAAGATCTAGACAGGAAAGAGGAATTTGTAAGGAAAATGCTACCAACTATTTATCTACCTTACTTAAGGATTTTTAAGATATGGTTGGAAATCAAAGTTTTCTATCTGAGTTTAAAACCTACGTCTAGACCTAAGGTCCATTCTGGATTTTCCATTTTTGCGGACCTGCGTGGGCCACCACTAAAAGACGTGTCACGTCCCACTTCCCAAATGGAATGGTGACGTCATACACATCTCCAGGCTACGCGCCAAAAATTCGCAATTGTCGTCCGTAAACATCAGCAAAAATGGAAAATGCCAGAGATTACATCTTATTATACATACTTCATCAACAATCCTTCTACAAGCTTATTACAAAAGAAATAACTAGCAAGTTATCAGACAATTATTCCTCGTTGTACTGCGGCGTTACTTCGGCGGAGACGTCCTCTTCTTCACCTAGTGAACAATACTAGGTCATTTTAGAAAACGACAAGCAAGTCCTCGGTCAAGGACGGTAAAGTATACAAAAGAAAGATACAGTTTTTCTTAAAGGGAAAAAATATGCCAACTAGCACTATTATATGGGTTTACTTCACAAAATCAAGGAAATGTAAATGACATCCTACTCCATGGATTGTAAGATTTCCTGAGCTTCCCTTGAGCTCTCAGTAGGATTTTGCTTCCCTTGAGCAACCAAGAAACTACCCACCTTTGATAGGTGGAGTTATTTGCTGGAGTAAGATGAAATTTAGTAGACTAAATGCAATGCAATTTTGAGAACAGTACTCTGAATTAATTTCCTAAATAATTCCCGTGAACAATCCCGTTAACCTGGGATCAGGTTGTAATTTCGGAGCCTCCCTTGGGCTAAAACCAATCTATTCGATGTTACTGTCGGAATAGAAGTAGCAGGACAGGAGCCTCTCTTGGGCTAGTACTTATATAGAAGTACTCATCAGGATATTCAGGAATTGCTGATCAGCTTTTTATGGTTATTATGTTACGGGATATCTAGGGATATTCAGTTATCCTCCCCACCCAATGATTCTAAATTTCCGAAAATCAGAAATTTGTCTATCTCCTAAATTTTTCAAAAATTTCGGCAGAGTCTCCTTTGTATTTAGGAGCTCCGACAATTTACAAAACATGATATAAAAGAAATATATGGGCTCGCCGACCCCTTCGGTGGAGCAACTCTCAACACCGGAACCACGCAAATATATATATATATCGGGTTCGCCGACCCCTTCGGTGGAGCAAACCTCAACACCGAAAAACCCACACAAGTATCAAAAATGCTTAATAATATTCTTTCTTACCGTTGCAATCAAGCAAGCAAGTAATCATGCATTTAAATTAGGCAAGTAATTTCCTTGATTTGAGCGGCTTGCCGCTCACTATCCCAAGTATCAAAGAACCTATTAGTAGTGTGTGGACATCAAATTTATGTGTCAATTCTTGAGGAAACCACGTTAGACCCTTGTAATATTACATTGGTGTGCAAGAGAGTTGGAAATTCGTAGAAATAAGTTGCCGTAGTTATGTAGGGGCTTGCAAAAATGATTAATTTAGCTATCGATTGTACCAACATGTGTTATTCGATAGGTTTAAAAATGTGGACAGAATTATACAATCATGTTAATAATAAAGAAAAACTACTCTCGTGTATACGTGTTCAAGTAAGATGACATGGGACCTATGTGTATATATATATGAATCAAAATTACATCTATCAACAGTGTCAAGGTGTGTATAAACATGTCATGTGTCCAAGAAAAAAAAATTCTTTGGTGTCATGTCCAATACTTAGGAATTTGTATTGTATCCTACACAAGGTGTCTGTTGCGAATATTAATTGTGTCGTGTCCCATACATTCATTCAAAGTACTCATTCGTTTTTATATATACGTAATTACACCTATGTCCATCAACTTCAATTTCTGATTTCAAAAGAATATCTATATTGGAATTTACCATGACTTACATTAAATTCCAGAATTTAAATACTCATCGATTACTCATGAAAATATGAAAATTATGATCGAACATATCTAGGAGAGAGAGAGTAAAGGAGGACTTGCCTTTGAGTTAGGGGTGACCTAAATTTCTTCACAAGACCCTAATTACAACCCAATAACAAGGAACTTGTTAGAAGTTTCCTAACCTAGGGTTTTAGAATAAAAAAGCACACATATAAATTTGGGGAAAGAGGGAGAAATTGGTATACCTAGGTTTAGTCTTCTCCTTGGATGGAAGATGATGATGATAAAGAGGTTGAAGATGGAGTTGGGGGAAGAGGAAGTGGAAGTGGAGGTGAAGTGGTGCTGGGGTGGTGACCGAGGCTGGCCGGCGGCAGCAGGGGCGGCGGGCGGCTGAGCAGCAGCGGCAGCAGCAGCAAAGGGAGTGGCAGCAGCAGCAAAGGGCTTGGGGGGGTCGGGTGGTGTGTGGTGGGTGTGTGAGTTTGTTTTATTCTTCTCCTTTTTTTTCTTTCTTTTCTTCTTTGGTTTTGATGTGTGGTGTGTGTGTTTATATAGGGGTTGGGGTTGTGGTGAGGTGTCCCCTCCATCCCTTGTAGGGACACCTTGCACCCCCCTAGGGCTAGGGTTAAGGTTAAGGCTAGGGCTAGGGTTAGGGTTAAGGCTAGGGCTAGGGTTAGGGTCACAAAATGACAAAATTCTAACCACAAGATAAGTTAACACAAGACAATAATATAGCGATGTTATATTTCTTTTTATGTGATGACATGGCATGCCTGCCACGTCAGTAGTTTAGCGACGTACGACGACCAAATTAGCGATGTCAACTCTCTGCCACGTCAGCTACTGAGCGACGGATTACGACGGATAGCGACGTGACGGCGCTAATTAGCGACGATTGGATACGTCGCTATACGTCGCAGAAGGTCGCTATACGTCGCAGATATTATGAAATTTTTTAAAAAAATATGTTTGGTTTTTTTTTTGTTATGCTGTGTGTCTCACTACTAAAATACAGCAATTTGGCGACGGAAGATTAGTGACGGACCGTATCCGTCGGCCATAGCGACGGCCTCGCGACTACCTTGTGACGGGCTACCGTCAGAAAGCAATAGATAATTTTTTAGTTTTTTGCGTCAAAATCAGTCGCACATCCGTCGCTCATTTGACGAAACTTTAGCGACGGATTCATGTCCGTCGCTAATATGTCGAACATTGTGGCGGCAAAATTTGTAAAAAATGGCGCGCTAAATTAGCGTCTATCTAGCGACGGACGTTCCGTCGGTAATCCAGTGGGTATTTAGCGACTATCTGCCGACAGATATATCCGTCGGTAATCCGTCGCTAAATACTGTAACCTAACTTAAATTGAACTGACGGGGGGGGGAAATTTTTCATTCCCCCCAAAAAACTCTCTCTTCCTCCCCTCTCTCTCTCTCTTTCTTCGGCGAGCTCTCTCCGACGGGTCACATTCTCCGATGAAGCTTTCTCCGACGGGATATCTCTCTCTCTCAGGTATGCTCTCTCTCTCTTCCTCTCCTCTCTCTCTCTCTCTGTTAGCATAACATATAGGGTTTCGGGTTGGTGGAGGGGGGTCAGCTGTCGCTGGGGTCGTCAACTCTGCCACGTCAGCTACATATTTGGGCAGCACCTCCTTTGTATATCAGATCATCGCTTATAACCCAGCGTATGTATATTTGTCATCCCCGTCGCAGATATCACAAACGTACATGTCCAAGTAAATATTATACATGTACTCAATAAAAATACCAACAAAGTAAATATCACAAACATACATGTCCAACAGAGTCAAATAAGAATAAAAATTAGTGTACCAATGATCAATGGTCCCATAGGGCCAATACATACAAAGATGATAAAAAAATCTACTGGATCACTGAGGACCCCTGCTACGCATCTGAGATAGCATGTACTCATACTGCTCCTGTGTGAGCTGCACCATAGGGGCAGTAGGAGGCAGTGCAACGTCTGGAGTCGGTACCCGTCGATGGACCGGGAGGACGTATCTGCTCCAGCTCTCGCAGTCGCTCAGCATGCGCAGCAAGGGTACTCACCATCCTCTGAGTACTCTCATCAATCGAAGTATGTACCTGAGTGAGTGAGGCAGACATGATCCTCTGTGATCCCTCCAGCTCGACCTGTCTACGCTCTATGCGCTGCGTAGACTCGGTGAGCATGTGCAAGCAGGCAGTTGTAGCCTGGTGCAGACTCATCAGCTCCTGTATACTGCGCTCGACCGCATCAAATCGTTCGGTGATCATCGGATCGTCTGATCGTCGCTCTGCGGTATGGTAATCAGAAATCTGCTACTGTAACTCGTGACGCAGCTCGTCGATCTGACGATCAATATCCTGAGCTCGTGATGACGCCTGCAAAACTGGAGACTGCATATTGATAGAGGTGGGCCCGGGATGACTCTGAAGCCAAATAGGTGCCGTAGGATCCCGTACCGTAGTACGTACCCTTCTGAAGACCACCAACGACGGTCATCCAGAGGTCGTCCGACGATGAAGCTGTAGGCGGCGGGGAGGAAGTACCAGCCCCTCCCTCTGCTGGCGCACTAGCAGCAGCAGCCGCCTCCTCTTGTAGCCGAAGAAACTCGGCCTAGAACAATGTTTGCTAACGTCTAAGTGTTTGCTAAAGTCTATATTGATATCTATTTTCCTGTTTTCTAAATTATAGTAAATTAATATAAAGAATAGAACGTACATATGCCTGCGTTGCCCTCTCGTCAATAAACTCTCCAGCCCTTCGATGGGTGACCAGAAAGACGGTCACCATGTTGGGGTCCTTACCCTTTTTTACCTGTTAAAATATATTATCTATTATTAGTATTAAACTTTCTATCCAACAATATATAGAATGATGTCCGTCATAGGAAATGTATCAGACGACGAAAATACTCCGTCATAGGAATGGAGCCACTACACCACTTACTAGCGCTCGATCGCGCCACCTTGGCCTTGTCAGGCCGCTCCTGGTACCTGGCCGTGTCGAATCTATCCTTCATCGCAGTCCACTGCTCTGGCGTGATCCAATCATGGATCGGCTTTCCGGAGTGATCACGAGACTTCTGGTCGTGGATTACATCACGGATGAGCTTGTCTGCGACGACAGAAAATTGGGCCTCGATCTTCGCCGCCCGGTGTGGTGGATAGATATAGGTCCTTTACAAGAAGTAAAATAAAAAAGTTGTATAATATACACAAATGATTATTAAAATTTAAAAATAAATAATTTTTTTACCTTAAAGTGGGCCAACCAAAAGGCCTTCCTATCTGCGGGAGCATCTGAGTAGTTAATCCAAGGCCCACCATAGTTCTGCCTCAGAAATAATTCCAGCTGTCTCTGTACTGCAGGAGGCCGATATTTATACAATAATAAATTTCATGAATATATATGTACATATAATCATTTGAGAAATATATATTAACTAATTAACTTTCTTCGTAGGCTCGTCCGTCCAAATCTCTATACGCGTCTCGTCCGGGGGAGCGCAAGGAGGGTCGCTCTCACCTCCTGCCTGGGCAGGATCAGTCTGATCGCCGTCCTGCATATGCTCGGCGTCGGCTCTCCCCATGGAGCCATCGGCAGGAGGAATGCTGGACGCGGGATCAAGAATGCTGGACGACGAGGGAGGAGTCGCCAACCTGCTGGAACTGCCCTGTCCCGGTAATGGACCGGGAACAGAACGGTAAACTAGCGTACTCGAAGATGAGAATGAGGGTACGTAATCTGTATCCCCAGCCCGAGGCAGATGGGACTGCCTAATATAATATCCTCCGCGTCGTCCTCCTGGTATAGTCATACCTGATAATAACATATGACAATAAAACAAATATACATATTTATATGATAGACATCACAGATTTTTGAAAAATATCATAGTCACAGATAAAAGTGTCACTAAAGTGTCACAGATTTATATGATAAAAGTGTCACTAAAGTGTCAAATATGATGATAAAACAAACGTACAGATTTAATACTCTTCTGAAAATTTATCTAGTTCGTTTATCTCATCTTCTTCTTCTTCTTCTTCTTCTTCTTCTTATTCTTCTTCTTCTTCCTCCTCCTCCTCCTCCTCTACATCTTTACTTTCATTTGCATCTTCCTCTTCAGATAATTCTACTTTTTCTACACAATTAGATGTGTAATGAGGAACTTCCGTCGTGTCCACTTCTATAATATTTGTTACAAGAGGTAGTTCATCCTCTTGATAAGCTATATCGTCAACCTCAAATGTATTTCTAGCTTTGGTCTTGCATACTGTCCACCAGTCCGACCTTGTTGTTCCCGGTTTAGGATAACTTGTGAAGTACACGAGCTGAGCCTGACTTGATAGGACAAACGGTTCATAGGCTTGATATCGACGCCGATAGTTTATATCCACAAGACCGTACTTGTCTACTTTCCAACCTTGACCTTCAATCGGATCGAACCAATCACACCTGAATAACAAAATCTTAGCAGGCTCTATTCCATAACTATATGTCAGCTCCACAATCTCCCGTAGGATGTCATAGAAATCGTTGCCCGCATCAACATCTTTGTAGTTCGAAGATCTGATACACAAACAGATATTTTTGGTGGAATCGAGATCCATAAAGTTGTCTCTGATCGGACAAGTTGTTGACTTGAACCTAAACCCATTAACACAGTAGCTTGGCCATATTTTTGCAGCATAAATTTGTCCCTTGGCTAGCGTTCTAATAGACTCATTCTCAAGTCTTGCGTATGGACGATCGACCTAAATACCACGAAAAAATAATTAAGCTCATTCTCAAGTGCATATACAGAAAGGTAATTACAGAGTTCTCAAGTCTCACATATGCACTCAACTATGATAGAAAATAATGCCTCATTTCTTGTTCTAGTTCTTCTTCTGTTATGTGTGGCCTACCTGACCTCACATCATCATTAAATATGCTGAAAAAAAACATCGTTCAATTAATGTAATAGTATAATAATCAACACTATTAAAATAATATAGACGTATTAATTACTTACCCCTCCATCTTCCCTACTTCATCATCGTCGCAGTTGAGTAATACATACACCTGAGCAGTCCTTAGCTCATCATCGTTCAGATATCTCTTCTTTATTTTACCCGATGTCTTTTCTGGAGCATTGAATACCTTCAGTATTGTATCATTACATTCATGATCTCCGTCGTCGTTTCTAGAAGCTCTCGTTCTATTAGTTGCAATATGAGGCTTGAAATAAATCGAACAAAAGTTTGTGTGACGCCCCAGAACCAGAATACTGGAGAGTGGGGGCGAACATAGCCAGCTACGTATATTGAAATGGAATCCACCTCGCTATACGGTCACGGCTGTCTAGATATGAGGGTTTACTACAAGCCAACGGTCTCTTAAGGTCGAGCCTATTGTCTCAATCTCAAACAAATAATATAATTACAAGATGTTAGACCACCAAATATACAATAAAAGGCGTCCCAAATATTACATATTCAGCTGATCATGAAGCTAGTCGTACAAAATGCAAGGACTAGCAAGAGTTAAGTCATACATGATCAACCCTAGGATTTGTTAATCATGTCACAGCCCGTAGACAGACAGTAAGTAAAGATGCATCGAGCTAACAGGTGCTCGTCGGCTAAACGCCTCAAAAGAATAAATTTACAATGTAGTGGGTGAAACAAAATGGAAAACCCACTCGTAGCCCGGGTTCCTTCTAGTCGCCACCATCGGACAGGAGATTCGGTAGATCCTCGGGTGCTGCTCCAAAATCTGGCCACACAAAACCAGCTGGGTCAAACCCCAGAAAGAGCAAGTGCCACAAAGGAGGCCAAAATAAGGACAAAAGCCAGCATATCAGAATCATAAGAAAATAGAAGAAAAGTACAGGTAATAAAAGTACAGCAGGACAATAAACTACTAGGGACATGGAACCATTCCGGGAGCCAGATTACCACCCGTAAACCAAACAAGGACCGGAGTTGTAACCCTTTGCCTGAATAGCACTTGTCTCTATCCAGTTATTGTTAAGACAAGTAAAACAAATATGTTCGGGAGGAACCAGGTACTGGGACTAGACAAGACTTAGACAGGGCTAGACAACATCCATTCACAGGCAGCCAAGCGATTACTACGGCTTACTACTTTAACTAACTAGGGTTATCACAAGCCTATTTACTAACAAGATGCAATGAGAATTTCCCAGTCCCAAGTCCTGCAGACTACCTAGTTATCCTTCCGCGGGTTGAGAGTATGGTTGGGTACATCGCCCAGGAGACGATATACCCTTAGATGACTTAGAGATGCAACACATGACAGTGCGCTGGAAATGTGCTCTACTCGTCGGCAAGCTACAAGTCCATTAAAGTGCCCAGATAACGAGATTTACTTGTGACTGGAAATTCTCCATGTTCTAGTTTGATCTAATCATTAGCCTAATTCAATTTAGTATGAGTCCCTGACCGTGGTGCCCAGGGAGTCACGTCCTAGACATGATGCAAGACAAGACAAGTAGATTTGCACAACGCAATAAGAAAGAACACCCACGGTGTCAGGGAAAGCCAAGTACGACCAGTTATCAAGTCGAGTCAAGTCAAGAGTGCGCCGAGGCGGCCACTATCAAGATATCAAGTTACATTGGATTAATTACAGGTTGCAGGTTGCAAGTTAAAAGCCACAAGTTACAAGTGTACCACATCGAGTTACTGCCAAGATCAGAGAATGCTAGCCATAAATTAAAAACACAAAAAATTGTGTCAAGACGTGTCAGGTTAAGCCGAGTCGTGCTGTGGGCATCAAGCTCTCAGAAAACAAAATCAACAAGAGAAAAACCAAGAACCAAGGGGAACACCAAGGGTCAGGAGGGGAAGCCATGGCACCGGGTGTGCCAGGTAAGGGCTCGGGCAAGCGGTGCCAAGAGACGCGCTCGGGAAAGGTCGCAGCGCGCCAAGGGGCACGGGGAGCCAAGCGCGCAGGGGGCGCGGGGTCCAAGTGCGCAGCGGGCGCGGGGTGCCGAGCGCGCAGGGGGGCGGGGTCCAAGTGCGCAGGGGGCGCGGGAACCGAGCGCGCAAGGGACGCGGGGCCGAGCGCGCAAGGGGGCGCGGGAGCCGAGCGCGCAAGGGGCGCGGGGTCCAAGTGCGCAGGGGGCGCGGGAGCCGAGCGCGCAAGGGGCGCGGGGCCGAGCGCGCAAGGGGGCACGGGAGCCGAGCGCGCAAGGGGCGCGGGGACGAGTGCGCAGGGGGAACGGGAGCCGAGCGCGCAAGGGGCACGGGGCCGAGTGCGCAGGGGGCGCGGGAGCCGAGCGCGCTAGGGCGCCAGCGCAAGGCAGCCAGCACGCAGGCCAGCAGCGCGCTAAGAAGCGCGCGCGGGGGAGACAGCCCGGCGCTAAACAGCGCAGCGGGGGAGGGGGTCTTCTTCTTCCTCAAGCTGAGAGGAAGAACTCTAATGGCCTCTAAACTTTGGAACATCACAACTTGGTCCATAAAACACGAAATCCGGATTTCCAAGAGTCTAACTTGTGTAAAATTTAATTCTCTACAACATAGAAGCATTCAATCAAGCAAAAATCCAAGTTTGGTAGATCAAACCCAAGAAATTCCGAAAATGGTAGAAACTTAGATCTAGGAGAATCCAAGCTCCAAATCCAAAAATGTCAAGTTCTAATGTTGTTCCAAATCATCTAATTAACCTAATAGATAAATAAAATTTTGCCTTCATGTGGTGGCAAGATGCACTTGCCTATGGGTGGGGTGTTGTGTGGAAGAATGAGGAAGAAGAATGAGTTAGAAATTAATGAGGGAAGTAATGAGGAGAGAGAATGGTTTGTGGGGATTTAATGAGGGTGATTATGGTGGAATGAGGGTGGAGTATAGGTTAAAGTGTTCCATTTGGTTAAAAAAATTAAACCATCCCAACTAAAATCGAGCCGAGCCGAAACCCAAAATACGAGAAAACCCAAATTTCCTCAAGTCGAGAAAAATAAAAATATATGCCAAAATCCAACTACGAGTATAAATACGAAATACGGAAAATGATGGTGACAGTTTGTAATCTCCTCGAGAACATAGGCTTCACAAATAGAACCCTCGACCCGTGCCTTATTTTTTACTTTTCTTTTTAGGTGATTCAAATGTCGCTCGAACGGGTACATCCATCTATATTCGACGGGTCCACCAACACGTGCCTCATAGGATAGATGAATCGGCAAATGCTCCATAGAGTCGAAGAATCCAGGAGGAAACACCCTCTCTAGCTTGCACAGTGTTACCGCAATGTCCTTCTCTTGCTTTTCTAGACGATCAACGAGCAATTTCTTAGAACAAAGATCCCTGAAGAATATGCTAAGCTCCGTCAATGGATCCCAAACTGCCTGCGGTAAGAATTCTCGAAATGCAATCGAAATTAACCTCTCCATGAATACGTGACAATCGTGGCTCTTCATACCCGTCAATTTATTTTCCTTCGGATCGACACATCTTCTCATATTTGACACATATCTGTCTGGAAATTTTAGGCCCTGGATCCACCGACAAAGTCTCACTTTATCCTCCTTGTCCAGTGAGAAAATTGACTTTGGTAGGAACTGTTTTCCATTCTCCTCTATCAAATGCAACGCAGGGCATTTGCATATTTCTTCTAAGTCTAACCTGGCCTTGGGATTGTCTTTCGTTTTTCCCTTTACGTCCATCACAGTATTAATTATGTTATCAAACACATTCTTCTCAATATGCATGACATCAAGATTATGTCTGATCAGATTGGTACTCCAATATGGTAGATCCCAGAATATGCTCCTCCTTGTCCAGTTATGATCTCTACCAAATCCATCGCACTTGTACCCAGTTGTAGGATCTTCAATAGCACTTGGAAAATCTCTAACCTCCTCCGATATCGTGGCTCCGTACCACCTTGGCGGTGGATCACCCTTCTCTACAACACCGGCACGGAATGCATTCCTGTTCCTTCTGAACATATGATCTTTTGGCAGAAATTGCCGATGACAGTAAAAGAAGCACGGTTTTCCTCCGTATTTCAAGCGAAAAGCCTTAGTACGGTCCATGGAATACGGACATGAGAGACGGACATGAGTGCTCTATCCAGATAACATTCCATAGGCCAAAAAGTCGTTGATGGTCCACATAAGGGTTACCTTCATCTGAAAATTCTGCTTCCTGGAAATATCGTACGTGTTAGCGTGTCACGCCCCAGTACCGAAATATGGAGATGGACTAGGCCAGCTACTCCATATGAGGTATACAAACGTCATACGACGATCGTGGCTGTCAAGAGACAAGGGGGTGCATGCTATACTCAAGTTTTCTATGGTCACGCAGAACATCTATGTCTCAATCATTAAAAGCAAGAAAACATCAATTAATGAACATATGAGATAAAGCAGTAAGTATAAGACCCTAGTTTTTAAATATTATTTTTATAATTTTTAAATAGTGTTTATAGCTTTAAAATAAGTTATTATAATTATTTAAAATTTTCTAGAATTTTTAATAATTTTTAAATAAATTTTATAGCTTAAAATATCAATATGCAATGTGTTGAATTATTTAAATATCAATATGCAATTTGTTGAATTATTTTAATATCAGTTTGAAATTTAATGATTTGTTTTAATTGCGGTTTGCAAATTATATTTACAAACCGATAGGAGTAGGGTTATATTGCAAAACCCCAAACTTTGGGGGCCTTGCTGCAAACTACCCATCACCCCCCCCCCACGTTCTTTCTCTCTCCTCTCTCCTACGACCGACGACCGGGCGGACCACCGTCCCGACGACCCGGCCGACCTAACCCCCTTTTCGACCTCCATACCATCCCTATAAATACCCCCCAACCCAAAACCCTAAACCTAATCTATTTTCCGACCTCCCCAGCCTAGCCTAACCGTCGCCCTCACTTCTCCTTCTCCGGCCACTTCGCCGAAATCCTAGATTTAGTCTAGCCACCACCACCGTCTACTTTCCGACGAGCGACCACCCCCATCCAGTTCGCCTTAACCAGACGAACTCCCTTCCGTTTTTCTCCGACCGCCCCGACGACTCCTCTGCCCTACAGCAGCCTCGCTCTTCGACTCGAAGTCGGACACGTACGTGTCACCTCGCTTTTTTTCTCCAATTTGACTCGTCTTCACCTATGTGACTCGCCGAGTCTCGACGAGTCTCGTGGTAAGATTGGACACAGCTAGTGTCACGCCCCAGAACCAGAATACTGGAGAGCGGGGACGAACATAGCCAGCTACGTATATTGAAATGAAGTCCATCTCGCTATACGGTCACGGCTGTCTAGATATGAGGGTTTACTACAAACCAACAGTCTCTTAAGGTCAAGCATACTGTCTCAATCTCAAGCAAGTAATACAATTACAAGATGTTTGATCACCAAATATACAATAAAAGGCGTCCCAAATATTACATATCAGCTGATCATGAAGCTAGTCCAAAAAAATGCAAGGACTAGCAAGAGTTAAGTCATACATGATCAACCCTAGGATTTGTTAATCATGTTTACAGCCCGTAGGCAGACAGTAAGTAAAGGTGCATCGAGCTAACAGGTGCTCGTCGGCTAAACGCCTCAAAAGAATAAATTTATAATAGAGTGAGCGAAACAAAATAGAAAACCCACTCGTAGCCCGGGTTCCTTCTAGTCGCCACCATCAAGCTGGAGGTTCAGTAGATCCTCAGGTGCTGCTCCGAAATCTGGCCATACAAAACCAGCTGGGTCAAACCCCAGAAAGTGCAAGTGCCACAAAGGAGGCCACGAAATAAGAACAAAAGCCAGCATATCAGAACATAAAAAAAATGGAAGAAAAGTACAAGTAATAAAAGCACATCAGGACAATAAACGACTAGGGACGTGGAACCATTCTGGAAGCCAGGTTACAACCCGTAAACCAAACAAGGACCGGGGTTGTAACCCTTCGCCTGAATAGCACTTGTCTCTACCCAATTATTGTGACAGCAAGTAAAACAATCATGTTCGGGAGTACCAGGGTACAGGGACTAGACAAGACTTGGACAGGGCTAGACATCATCCATTCACAAGCGGCCAAATAATTACTACGGCTTGCTACTTTAACTAACTACGGTTATCACAAGCCTAATTACTAACAAGATGCAATGAGAAATTCCCAGTCCCAAGCCATGCAGACCATCCAGTTATCCTTCCGCGGGTTGAGAGTATGGTTGGGTACATCGCCCAGGAGACGATATTCCCTTAGGTGACTTAGAGGGTGCAACACATGACAGTGTGCTGGAAATGTGCTCTACTCGTCGGCAAGCTACAAGTCCAATTAAGAGCGCCCAGATAACAAAATTGCCTGTGACTGGAAATTCTCCATGAACTATAGTTAGATCTAGTCATTAGCCTAATCCATGTTCAGTGCGAATCCCTGATCGTGGGAAACCAGGGAGTCACGTCCTAGACATAATGCAAGACAAGACAAGTGGATTTCACAAGCAAGCAAGCAGAAACACCCACGGTGTCAAGGTTGATTATACAAGTCAAGTTACAAGTCGAGTAGCAAGTTACAAGTCAAGAGTGCGCCACCACGGCCACTATCAAGTTATCAGGTTACAAGTCAAGAGTGCACCCCATCGGGTCACTATCAAGAAGATCAGAAAGTACCAGGATCGTAAATCAC
>JANAVB010006596.1:776379-831379 GCA_029216955.1 Iris pallida | reverse complement strand
CCATGTTTCTCGGCTACTAATGGAAGGCTCAAGCACAGTCAATTCGTTTTTCAAGCGGCCATTCATTCCTACGGCTTCTTATATTTGGCGGAGTTAACACCGCGATACTGATTAAAGGAATCCTCAGATCGTGTCAACCCAGCAGGGCTAGCCAAACCATAAGACATATAACACATTGATTATGCACCAGTCCCCCGGAGGGCCATCGCGCTAAAATATATAACACATAGCTCGTAGAGGTCGGATATAGCCATCCGCTATAGGCGAATAAACCATATCCGGGGCGGCCAACCCGACACGTCAGGAATGAACCTGGGGCGGCTAGTATGGCACGATCTCGGGATACTTCCACCCAATGCATCTACCAAGTTAGTTGCCTAATTAATCCCTAGGTTACCCTCAGAGTTCACACTTCGTGGTCACATGTTATCTCCTCTAGATGTTGTACATTGTACGAGTACCCCAAGAAGGTATCCGTGATGGCTCAAGGAGTCATACGTAGGTACCCCCCTTCTTGGTGTAATACAACACACAACACATACCACGTCATTGCTACCGACCATTCGCTATGTAAATGCTGGACTCTTGGAGGTACTGGCAGGTATCACGTAGGAACACTTAGCGTATAGGATAGCACCTCGGTGCTCACATAGATTGTACCTCAGTACACACATAGGGTTATCCAGCCATCACATAGGTAGTCAGATTAGAAATGAGGACTAAGATACAAGGAACATGCGGCCAGGACTTATGCGGCTGGATTATGCGGGGCACATGCGGCTCAGGACGGACGGGGCGCATGCGGCTCAGAAGTTCAGAGTTCATGCGGCAATAAAGGATTATGCGGCTGC
Organism: Iris pallida; assembly: GCA_029216955.1. Taxonomy (NCBI): domain Eukaryota; kingdom Viridiplantae; phylum Streptophyta; class Magnoliopsida; order Asparagales; family Iridaceae; genus Iris; species Iris pallida. The sequence goes on along the minus strand of JANAVB010006596.1, from coordinate 830,528 downwards.
GAAGGCTTTATGTGGCCGAAACTGTCCAGCGCCATGCGGCACGATCGCACGCGGCTGGGAAATGCTTATGCGGCTCGAATGCTCATGCGGCTGTAATTGCTTATGCGGCTAGGAATGCTCATGCAGCTGCAATTGCTTATGCGGCTAGGAATGTTCATACGGCTGCAATTGCTTATGCGGCTAGGAATGCTCATGCGGCTGCAATTGCTTATGCGGCTAGGAATGCTCATGCGGCAGCAATGCGGCCGAAGGGAACTATTCATCATCCCTGCCAGAACCAGCACAGACGAACCTAGGAGAAGTCCAAATATTGTTTTGGCCACAACTTCCTTAAAATAAGTCAAAATCTAACTTTCCAAAGGTCAAAATTATATAGAATCAAATTTCCTACAACATAGGACCACTAGTTTTTCGAAAATAGCCAAGTTTGATAGATCAAGCCATAAAAACCCATGAAACCCTAGTTTTAGGAGCTTAGATCTACACAAATCTATCCATTAAAATTAAAACTTCAAGAACTAAACTTGTAGAGAATGAAGAAATGAACATTGTAGACAAATAAAATCAAGTAAAAATCAAGAAAGGAAAAATACACTAATTCCCACTTTTGAGCAAGTTGTACTTGCCTGTGGGTGGTTGAGGGAAATAAATGGGAAGAGTGAATGAGGAGAGAGAGTGAGAAAGAGAATATAAATAGGGGTTGGCTTAAAACCCTAATCCCTAATCATGCTCTAACCATAAATAACAGAATTATGCTCATGCTAAATACAGACTCCATGTACAGAATTCCTGAAAGAATACGTATATTGGGATCGGGGAGTAATATCTCTATCCTCCTTAGAAAAATTCTGTCCTCGAAATTTCAGCCAAGACAGAGATAGAGGTATCCGGGCGAGTAAGGTACAATTACAATCTAAGCTAGCAACCTATCATTAGCAGTCATTGATCTTATATTTCAAAGTGGTACAAAACAAACATGTAAATAGGTTACCAAGGCATGAGGAGAAACATACCTTCCGAGTCGAACAAGTACGGATACCGAGACCTAATCTCGTCTCCGCGCTTCCAGGTTGACTCTTTCGGAAAGTGATGGCCCCAAGTGACACGGAAAAGACTAATAGTCCGGTTCTTTAGCACCTTCTCTCGCCGGTCCAAAATAGACACGGGTTGTTCCTCTTAAGTTAGGTCGGTACCAACGACTAACTCCGAATGGTCAAGGACATGACTCAAATCTGGGACGTACCCACGCAACTGAGATATATGAAACACATCATGTATGCCAGATAGCAAGGAGGAAGGGCAAGCGGATAAGCAACATCGCCTACCCGAGCGAGAATCTCAAAAGGACCAACGAATCTCGGACTAAGCTTTCCTTGGGTTCCAAATCTAATGATACCCCAAGTAGGAGAAATTCGCAGAAACACTTGGTCACCAACACCAAACTCTAAAGGCCTATGATGCTGATATGTCCAGTGTCGGTGTCTGTCTTGCGCGACTCGAAGCCGCTCTCTGATCAACTTGACTGTTTCCACGGTCTGCGTGATCATCTCTGGTCCCAACAATTTTCGTTCTCCCACATCGTCCCATGCCAGAGAATTCTGTATACTTTCCTAATAACTATTATTGTAAGAGAATTCTACTAAAAGAAGATGATCTTTCCAAGTTCCGCCGAAGTCTAAAGTACAAGCCCGTAACATATCTTCCAAGGTCTGAATGGTTCTCTCTGATTGTCCGTCCGTCTACGGATGATAGGCTGTACTGAACCTCAACTTGGTACCCAAACTTTGATGCAAACTCCGCCAAAAGTGAGAGGTGAACCGTGTGTCTCGATCTGATACTATGCTGACTGGAACACCATGCTACCTCATAATCTACTTCATATACATTTCTGCCAGCTGCTCAGTAGACTGTCCTACTCTGAAAGGAAGAAAATGCACAACCTTCGTGAGCAATGCACAATAATCCAAACTGTATTTCGGCCGGTCGGAGATCTAGGTAAGTCGGTCACAAAGTCTATTGTGATGTGCTCCCACTTCCACTCCGGAATAGGAAGTGGCTGCAATAATCCTGCTGGTCTCTGCTGCTCTGTCTTCACTTGCTGACATACCAAACACCTGGATACGAATCTCGCTATCTCCCTCTTCATGCCATTCCACCAAAAGTGCTGCTTCATATCCTGGTACATCTTTGTATCTCCGGGATGAATGAAATAAGGAGAACTATGAGCCTCTGACATAACTTCATGTCAAAGGTCTCCACCTGGTACACAAAGACGGTTTTTGAACCTAAGTGTACCATCCTCATGGATTACTAACTCCTTCCTGAGACCGGACTCACACTCCGATCGAAGTTTTTGGATTCGCAGATCCTCTGCCTGGGCTGTTCTGATCCTCTCTACTAGAGTAGACTGAATCTGCAAACTGGCCATAACTCCCGTATCTTGCGGCAAGATCACCTCAATTCTCATTTCCTGAAGATCTTCTAAAATATGCCTCTGCGTGGTTAGAATGAATGCACCACCTCTCATGCTCAAAGCATCTGCTACCACATTTGCCTTGCCTAGATGATACTAAAGATTTACATCAAAGTCCTTCAGTAATTCCAACCATCTCCTCTGCCTCATGTTCAGGTCCCTCTAGGTAAATACATACTTTAAGCTCTTATGATCAGTGTAAATCTCCACTCGATCTTCATATAAGTAGTGCCTCTATAACTTAAGTGAAAATACTACTGCTGCTAATTCCAGGTCGTTTGTCGGATAGTTCTTCTCATGATCTCGAAGCTGACGAGATGCATATGCTATCACCTTACCATGCTGCATCAATACACATCCAAGTCCCTTCCCGGATGCGTCACAATATACTGTAAACCCTTCCGATCCTACTGGAAGTGTCAAGATCGGGGCTGAGATTAACCTCTTCTTCAATTCTTCAAATAATGTCTGACACTCTGCTGACCAAACAAACTCTACATCCTTATATGTCAAACGCGTCAAAGGTGCCAAAATCCGGGCGAAGTCGGCCACGAACCTCCTGTAGTAACCTGCCAATACCAATAAACTACGCACTTCTGCTACCGTCTTCGGAACTGGCCAATTCTCTACTGCCTCAACCTTCTTCGGATCTACTGATACTCCTGCTCCTAAAATAATGTGTCCCAGGAACGAAATATGATCCAACCAAAACTCACACTTATTAAGCTTTGCGTAAAGTCGATGCTCCCTCAGGGTCTGCAAAACTGTTCGAAGATATTTCTCATGCTCCTCCTCACTACTGGAATAGACGAGGATGTCATCTATAAATACTACTACAAACTTATCCAAATAGGGTAGGAAGATGCGGTTCATCAAATCCATGAATACTACTAGGGCATTAGTCTGTCCAAATGGCATTACCATAAACTCATAATGCCCATACCGTGATCTAAATGCCGTCTTGGGTATGTCCTGCTCCCGGACTCTCACCTGATAATATCCAGATCGAAGATCAATCTTAGAGAAGACGCAGGCCTTACTCAATTGATCAAACAAGTCATCAATCCTTGGTAACGGATACTTGTTCTTCACTGTTACTGCATTCAACAGCCGGTAATCAATGCACATTCGTGTCGATCCATCCTTCTTGGGTACCAAAATCATCGATACGGTCCAGGACGATTCACTATCTCGGATAAACTGTTTCGCCTTCAGTTCTTCTTCATGCTGGTACAACTCATTCAACTCTGACTGCGATATCCTGTAAACTCTGCCGACTTTAGGCTCCGTTCCAGGATTCAGCTCAATGCAAAACTCCATATTTTTTACTGGTGGTAAACCTGGAAGCTCATCTGGAAATACAGCAACAAACTCTCTGACCACTCTGGGAATCTGCTTCTGCTCTGCCAATGCTTCTGCAACGATGCCCTTGGGTAGATCCTCCAATGATCGGACAAAGACGAACTCCTCAATGCCGGGTATATTAAATACTATCCTACCTCTCCGACAATCTATAGTCGCATGACTGTCTCTTAACCAGTCCATGCCTAGGACAACGTCAAAGTTGCCCATAGGGAACTCAATCAAAGATGCGGACAATAATCGCCCACTCACTACGATTGGATATGCTAAGCATACTCTGCTAACTCCTATGAGCCCATTACCAGTGAGTATATTTATCCTCTCTGGCAATGCCTCGAATTCCAATCCAATACGTGTCGCAAATCGTACAGATATAAAAGAGTGGATAGCCCCCGAATCAAACAATACTACTACAGGAAAAGAGGTAACATAAATATTACCTGCAACCACGTCGCCTGAAGCTAGCACATCCTCCAGTGATAAGGTGAAGGCCTGGCCCTGACCTTGCCGAGCTTCCTCCTGCTGCCTACCTCGACCATGATGTCGCTTCGGCCTCTGTGGGCCTTCCTGGTTCTGTGCCTGGCGATACATCTGAGTCTGCGTTGGTAGATGCTGGGCTAGCGGCCTTATGGCCAACGCTGGTCCTCTGTCTGGTGCTGCCCCTGGAGCTGGCAATGTCAAAAACTGCCGAACTGGCCCTCCTTGTCTCTGCATCATAGGACAATTGGCAATCCTGTGGTCTGGACTGCCACACCTCATGCATAACCCATTAGCTGAACGACACACATCCCTAGTGTGCCCTCCCTTACCACAGTAAGTACATTCAATGGGCGTCCCCTGGCGCTGCTGTTGGTTCCTCTGCTGCTGATGCCGAACTGGTGCTGTTATCTCAGATACCGTCGTCCTTCGCGGTGCTCCTGACTCATGAATACGGATGCCGGGAGCTGGCGTCGACGTTCGTTGCACTGCTCCTCCGCCCCTACTCTAGGGATGAGACCTCTTCTGGCCCCCATGTCTTGTCACCAACCTCTGTTGGATGAGTTCATGCCTCCGAGCTGCCGTTAAAACGGCATCAAAAGTCTTATAGTCGTGCCCTTCTACTAGCTGTAGAATCTCCAAATGAAGTCCCTGCTGGAACCTCATAGTCTTCTCTAGCTCTGTAGCTACCATCGTCGATGCAAACCGACTCAGTCTGCAGAACTCCTGTCACGCTCCAGAACCAGAATACTGGAGAGCGGGGGAATGACTCAGCCAGCTACGTATTACGGGTAGATGAATACCGTATAATACGATCAATGTTGTCTAACAAGACGAGGGGGTGCATACTACGTGAAAGTCTTACTATGGTTACTTCACATCTATTGTCTCAATCATTCAAGCAAGAAACAAAAATAGAGAATATGTAAGATAAAGCAGTAAGGCGTCCCAAACGTTTAGTCAAAATGTTCTTGATATCTGGCTTTACAAAACATAGCCAGATGATGTAGCAAGGTATACACAATTGTTTATCAGCTGCAGCCTGACTTTAGTTACAATTATGTAAAAGTAAATACAAGACAATCCGACTAACATGTCGGTGCCCAACGGCAAAGTATAAAGTAATTCACAAAATGAACAGGAAGTAAGGAACCCACTCGAGTCCTCCTACGATCATCCCTCTAGTATTGACCATCTTGGAGGTAGAAGTAAGCTGAGTCCTCGGGAACTGGCTCTAAATCTGGCCATGCAAAACCAGAAAGGTTAGACCTCTAATAACAAGTACCGCAAGGAAGCACGATATGAGGAATTAAACCAGTAAATAAGAGAATATAATAATAGATCTCTGCTTGCTACTGGGATTCACATCACATCACGACACTTCGAACCAACTTCCCAACCAAACAAGGACAGAAGTTGACCTGTCATGTCCTGATACTCTGATCATCTCACTAGTCAACAGAGTAGGTACAGTACACAAACAAGTCAACTTAAGTGGCCATGCAACTACTACGGCTTGCTACCGTGAGCTCCAAGTTATCCTGGGATTGTGCAATAGGGATTCCTCAGTTCTTACTATGTGCAAGCAAGGCTAGTCTATCCAATCAATCAATTGCGCCAATCATGAATTAGACGAGTTCCAGCGGGACGCCCGTCGTCAATTGTACCATGTAATAATAATATAAGCAGATATTGCTCCCTACTCGTGTGGCAGATATACATTATCTGTGGGAACCAGCCGGTCTATCGGGCACTTAATAGTCCCGAAGAGGGCTGCCATGTAAGAACTCGGGAACCCATTCTCTCCATGCAATCATTATTTTATTTAACTTAGTAGCCTCTATGTTAATTGAAATTCTATGCCGTGGATCATGGTCATTCAGAATGAGTACGTTCGTACAAGTACGATATGCACAACTCCTTAACGACGCCCGTGCGGTTAGGTTGTAGGTCTTACATAGCGTAATACAACAATCAAAATTAACCACGGAATAATCATGCCTTGACCATAGAGTACACATGCTGCTTTTGTAAAAAATAAATAAATAAATAAATTGAAGCCTGCATGTACCTGTATGCCGATATTCGGGATTAGCCAGTTGTAGGAGCGTAAAAAAATGCTTCATAGAATGAGTCAAAGAGATGGAGCATTTCATTCAAAATGATCTATTTTACGCCTAAGACAGGCTAATCACTTTACGCCAGGGTCAAGCCAATAATTTTATGCCAGAGATAAGCTAACCACTTTACGCTGGACAAAGCTGTCAAAATCATGTATTTAATGCAAAGTCTGACATGAAGATTTACTGACGGCGTATATCACAGAATTCGAAGGAATTTGTTTTACACAAAGACCAATGTTGTCGTTTAGTATGTGGATTGAGCTATTTTACGCTCACAATACGGCTTCTTTTACGCATGGGGACTATATGAGTTTTTACGCTCAAAAGTTGACGTGTGCATAAAGTTTATTTGGGCTACTTTTACGCTCAAGGTTGTTTAACATCCACTTTACGCGGAAAGTCCATGTCAGGGCTATTTTACGCCTAGTCTACTACTTTACGCTCAGAGTATATTTGGGTTGTTTTTACGCCCTATTCTTTTTCACCAATTTGGAACGTGGTTTGCCTACATGGCTTTCATGCCACACATCTCGAAGAACGTGTGTACGTGCATCATATTCTTATTGAAATGATGGGACACGTGTCAACGTATGCAGAGGATGACTTCAGTCATGGGTGGCAGTTATTAGCGTAAAGACGGAACTTTTGCTGAGTTTTTACGCACAAGAAGCCAAGTCTATAAATAGACTTATTTTTCTCATATCAGGGGGACAGAGACAGACGGACAGAGAGAGAGAGAGAGGAAGATAATAGATAGAGATCAGAACCCAGAGATTTTGATTCTCCGGAGCATTCTTCTTTAACTTTTCTTCCAGAACAGAGTGAAGCAAAGCAGGAAAGCATTCGGCCACGCCATCAGTGCCCAAGTGCGTCGATACCTTTCTGGTGACTTAGTTCTTCCGGTTGTTCATCTTCTAGCAGTAATCTTCATCATCATCGTATGGTCCAAGGAACAAAGTGATCGACTTCAGATCAGACTTTCATAGCAATACTTCCCAGAACAATTTGTACAATTTGTACTTTTTCTCGTTTTATTTTCAGAAGCCAATTTTCAGGCCTTTTGTTAAGTGAAACAAAATGACGTCTCTGCTGGGGACGACCTTCTCCTCTGACGAGAAGGCAATTGCTCAATATGATGATGTGTCGATTGGATCGACAAAGAAGACTCTGGTTGTACACTTCGACCAGACTGCTTATGAAAAGATGCTCCAAACTGGGGGTGGTTCTCGCTGCTCCAATGTTCAAAAATCTCGCAAAGCACGAAAAATTTGGATTTCTAAATCCAAAATAGCTTCTGATCTCTCTGTTGCTTCTGATGGCAAGGGAATTCTTTCCACTCCTGTTGTAGGGGCTCCCGTTCGTAACGAGGCAGTCCTTACTTCAGTGTTGCACTCTAACTGTGGCAATTCATCTCCTGTCTGTGACGGTGAAGATAATCAGGTTTCACGCCTACTGCGTAAGAACCAAGTTTTACGCCCGGTGCGTAAAAATGATGTTTTACGTCCAGAGGGTAAAAACCAAATTTTACGCTCAGTACATAAGAACGAATCTCCTATTTGTAATGAGGCAGACTTTAATGCTTGCGCTTCTGAGTGTAAGAATAAGTCTCCCGTCTGTGACGTGGTAGACACACATAATTTACGCTCTTCGCGTAAAGGAAAATCTTCCGTCTGTGACGTGGTAGATAATCAATTTTTACGCTCTACGCATAAAGGTAAGTCTCCTGTCTGTGACAGTGTAGATAAAATTCGCAACGATATTTTTACATCTAATGTGAATGTACCTAAATGCATACAGCATAAAAATGTTGTTGGTAAAGCTTCAGTTCTACACCAACAACCTTCTTATACTGCTCTGCGCAAAGTACCAAACCTACAAATTACACGCAATAAAAATGGAGTCCTTCTTGCTCAAAAATCTCAAGATTTGTGCACACAACTCCAAACGCGTAAAAATATACAGTTTGGTTCTGCGAATGCAGCCAGTAATCTTCTTTATACACAAGGGACTAAACGTTTTTCTACCCCAAATGTAATAAAGAAGACTACTCCCTCTACTCCATCTGATTTACGTGAATTGCTAATGCAAAAGCGTAAGAACAGACAATCTCCGGTGACATTCCCCCAAGAAAAACACCATTGTGAGTATCACCAGGTTGTAATCAACTGTTGTTGTTCAGCTTCAAAACGGTCAATTTTTGATCGATTGAGTTTTAATGTGCCTCAACAACAAGCTGATGACCAAGAACATGAGCCGTCATATGTGTCAGTCAACATGGCATTTCATACTAACAGAGGACGACGTCCGAGACGAAATACGTCCTAAACTCCAGGTCAACAACAATTCAACAGACTTCTTGATTCTTTTGAAGGAGTATATCAGAATACTCGATCAAGAAGACAAAGACAATTGCAGACTTCTGATTCAGAAGCTGGGGGTACTCAATCTCTGGAGTCCGAAACTGATAGTGTTGATCCATACTTCTATACTAATCCCTCTGTATCTTCAAGAGAAGTTGAATCCTACGCTATTGGAGATGAACCAGAGACGTCATCTACTAATACAGAGCAACGTCTCACTGCCGTTTAGCAATTATTGAAAGACATGCTTAATATGATGCAAAGCATGCACCAGATAATAACGGCTCAGCAAACTGCTCAACCGGCAATAGTAACACCGGTACAGGTAGCAGCACAAACTCAAGATAGCCAAGGGGTTGATATACCTTTGAATATCCAAGAGCCTGCTGTTAACCAAAATTCTGTATCTCCGGATCCCATCATTCCAGAAGATGTACCGTCTCCGGTGGGGGTTACGGTACAACCAACAACTATTCAATCAAATGTGCTTCCGCAAACCAGTGAAGCCATTCAAGTAGTGCGTGAGCTCAAAGCACAGTTTGAAGTTTTGAAGCAAAAGGATCAACTCCAGAGGTTAGGGATTAAGCAACCTTATCCTCCTCATTGGAATGATGTACCCTTTCCACCAAAATTCAAGCCACAGTCAATGGTATTGTTTGATGGAAAGGCTTCTCCTAGTCAGTATATCAATTACTTTGATATTATGATTGTACATTTGCAAAAAAATGATGCTCTTCTCACTCGAGTATTCATTGGGTGCTTGACGGGTTCAGCTTACGATTGGTATCGTAGTTTACCCGATAATTGTATTTCGTCTTTTGACGAATTTAAGGCAATGTTTCTCTCCCGCTTTTATGAAGGAGGTATGGACATGAACATGTCCTCCTTAATAGAAATCAAACAAAAGGAGAAAAAAGATACTCGGACGTTCATTGAACGTTTTCGACAGGCGACTCTAAAGATGCCTCCTGGTATGCCAAATTCAGCGTTAATTGATACATGCAAGATGAATCTGCGACCATCCATTGCTGTCTTCACGGGTTCCCAATTTACAGATTGGACCTCGTTTATTATAGCAGCAGTTTCTGCCGAGACCAATAGTAGGTTGGCTTGTGAACATGGAATGATCTTTGCCTCAGAGGATAAGGAAAAGAAAGGTAATCCTGGTAATAATTCTGGCTATCGTAATGCAAAAGGAAAGGACACCCTTATGGTTAATCTTTCCAAAAACAAAATGACGCCGAATAATCAGGAGTCTTCTAAGCCAAAAGAAGAATATTCTTTTGATGAGAGTGATATCCCAGGGATATTCCAATGTCTGGTAAAGAGTGGCAAACTCCAGATCCCGGAGCCAAAGAGGCCTAATGAGGTAAATTTGACTGACAATCCTAAATATTGTATTTATCACAGATACATCAATCATCCCACCAGGGCTTGTTATGTCCTAAAGAAGAAAATACAAGAGCTGATTAATGCCAATGCCATCTCTTTAACTAACGATGAGCATACGGTCACAACCAATATGGTTTCTCTTCAATTTGGAGATTTTCCTCCACAGCAAGTCCCAGATGAAATTATCCCAATCCCGAAGGCGACGATGAAGATTGTGAATATCCCGACGATTCGAATCATCTATGGGATGGCATTCCTTTAGAAGATAGACTGAAAGGACTGAACATATGTCCTCCAAGTCTAGCTCCTCCTACCAAGCTCAAGCTTACTCATCAGCAGTAGCTAGCCATGAATAGTGTTCCCTTATACAGAGCACAACAAGTCTTCGCTGCTTATGAAAAAGCTCCTATAAGGATTTTTCCTCGTATACCGAATCCTTCTCCTATGGTTTCAGAAGGTTCTTCTTCTTCCCCTTCTGTTGAACTACCTGTTAAAAGTCCGCTGCCCACTCACTTGTACAGTCAACAATCTGTCTTCCTTATGAAAAAGATGGGTTATGACTTTCAAAAGTCAGAAGGTCTGAATTATGATAAAGAAATACGACTTCCTTTACAAATTTAAAATCAAAACTCCACTGTTGGATTGGGTTCTGAAGTTCCTCATAAAAATCCTTACAAGAAGAAGGCTAAGGGAGGGAAGACTAAATCCTGTAATATGGTACTTCCTTCTCTTGAGTCTGAAGAAAAAACTTTTGCTGGTACAAGATCTGGGAAAGAGTACCACAAAGATTATGAGGGATCCTCCAAAGAATCAGAGGATGCTGAAACACCACCAATTCAATCTTCTCCTGTTCCTGCTAAACCATCTGTGGTTGAAAAGGGGAAACAGAAAGCAGTATGCTTTGACGTCCCATTGAAGTCTGCTTCCAGTCTGGGGGTGGTGATAAAACCCTACAAATTTGATATTCTTGCTCAGTTAGCCAATACTCCGGCTAGATTATCTATATTTGAGCTGCTTCATCTTTCTAAAGAAAGCAGGAAGACTTTGAGTGAAGCTCTACTTCAAGCAGATTCATGCTTGGCTCAACTCAAGAGTCCTGATAATACACCAGTGTCGTGTCCACAATGTCATAGTGTGATGGAGGCAATTCCTAACATTACCTTCGCACAAGAAGACACGCTATTGAAGCATAACAAGCATGACAGGCCTCTGTGCTACACTGGGTATATCGGATCCACTGAAATTGACAGGATTTACATTGATCCTGGGTCTTCAATTAGCATAATTCTTCAGAGTATGCTAAGACCTCTGAGGATTCCTACTAGTGATCTGACTTACACTAGTACTACAATAGTAGGTTTTAACTCTGGCAAGAGTAAACCACTGGGGAAAATTCGTCTGAAGATTCGGATTAGTGATCTTAGAACTATGGTAACCTTCTATGTTATCAACTCAGACGTATCCTACAATATTCTTCTTGGAAGATCGTGGTTACATGAGTATAACATCGTGCCTTCAACTCTCCATCAATGCTTCAAGTATGTGGATTCCTAAGGAGTTGTGAAGACTGAGTTTGCTGATATCAATCCTTTCAAGGGCGTCGAAGCCTATTTTTCTGATTCAAGGCTTTACAAGCAGGAGCATATGAAAGAGATATCAGATATAGCTGAAGATCAATCATCTGCTGAAGATCAGTCTATTTATGAAGATCCTCCAGAAGAGCAACCTTTGAAAATCAAGGTCAAAGGTCGAATTCAGCCCCAATCTGTCAATGATCAACCTCTGATGATCAAGGTTAAAGGAAGAACTCAAGCTTCATCTGAGGAATCAGTAAATGTTCCTGCTAAAAGCCAAGTTCAACCTTTTATGATCAAGGTCAAAGGGCGTACTTCTTGTACGAATGATCCGGAACCACCATTGATTGTCAATCTTGGCAAATCTACGCAGAAGACGGATGATGGTCCACTAGTGATTAATCCGAAGCGTAGCAATCAGATTGTAAATGATGTAAATATTGATCATTCTGTAATTTTTGATATCAATAAAGATTTCTTTTTCGAGTATATGGCTGTCAAGTTTATTGAAAGAATGACTTTATCTTCTGATAATCAAAGTCATCAATATAAAGACGACATAGAACCAGAAGAAACTTTATACATTGATTATAAGGAAAATTCCTTTCCTCCTCATGTCGATGTTGGACCTTATGCTCAAAAGTTCTTAACATCTTCTCCCTATCTTCTTCTTGTAGCCACTTCATCACAAGCTTGTGTAACTTATAGACGTCATAAAGAATCTTATTTCGTGGTTCCGTCTGATAAGAAAAACAAGCGTCAAATTGTGTTTGGCACGGCTAGAAATATCCCTGTTGCTCAGACAGATGATTTGAAAGATAAAGATAAAGAAAGAATCCGAATTGACAAATATAGTCAACAATCTATCAAGATTATCCAGAATATGGGATATGATTTGAAGACTATGCAAGGTCTCAATCAGGGCAAGGGTAGACGACTACCATTATATGGTGATCCGTTTTACCAGAAGACTCATCATAGATTGGGATATGATCCGTCATACATGTTTAATGACGATATACAAAAAGAATTCTCTTCTAGCTCTTCACAATCATCAGATTCAGAAGAAATCCAATTTATCGAATCTGATATTTTTTACTCTTCTTATGTTAGAGGAGGTTATTATGATGAATCTGAGTAAATATTTTCAGCTTACATGGTTCAAATTGATGGTGAATCCGAGCCATTTGAGAATGACCCTTGGGCCATGTTGGTTCATTCATTCTTTCATCAATATTGATATGACATCTGTCTTCTTAATCCCCAGCTACCAAGGTTTGGTTAAGCTGATTACTTGTCTCCTTGGAGAGAAATTTTAATCTTCTATCCTACCAGTTGATTAAAAAAGTTGGATTTATTATTTATCATGCTCTCAAGACCTCTGGATAAATATTAAATCTGCTTGCTTTTCTTATCTATCATGTCCATTTGACCTCTGCATAGATATTAATCTACTTTTCTTTGAGTTCTTATATGTTGTCATGTCCATATTACCTCTGATAGTATTGTATACTCTAAAACAAAAAATAAGATTTTATTATCTATCATGTCCATATTACCTCTGGATAGATACAATGTATTGAGTTTAAAAGACTTGTCATGTTCATATTACCTCTGATAAGTATTTTCTATCTCATACCTATTGTTTAAATTCCAAATAAATGATAGGATCACAAAATAAATATTTTATTCATTTCTTGTGGAAACATTACAAAATGGATAAGATAAAAGATGACAAGGAGCTCTTTTAAGGTGGAGCAGAAACATCTGGAAGCAACTTCTGTAGTTCTTCTAATCGCTTGTCACGAGAGCTCATAACTTTCTTAGTAGCTTCAGCACGTCGAGCTTCATTTTCAGCTTACATGGTTCAAATTGATGGTGAATCTGAGCCATTTGAGAATGACCCTTGGGCCATGTTAGTTCATTCATTCTTTCATCAATATTGACATGACATCTGTCTTCTTAATCCCCAGCTACCAAGGTTTGGTTAAGCTGATTACTTGTCTCCTTGGAGAGAAATTTTAATCTTCTATCCTACCAGTTGATTAAAAAAGTTGGATTTATTATTTATCATGTTCTCAAGACCTCTGGATAAATATTAAATCTGCTTGCTTTTCTTATCTATCATGTCCATTTGACCTCTGCATAGATATTAATCTACTTTTCTTTGAGTTCTTTTATGCTGTCATGTCCATATTACCTCTGATAGTATTGTATACTCTAAAACAAAAAATAAGATTTTATTATCTATCATGTCCATATTACCTCTGGATAGATACAATGTATTGAGTTTAAAAGACTTGTCATGTTCATATTACCTCTGATAAGTATTTTCTATCTCATACCTATTGTTTAAATTCCAAATAAATGATAGGATCACAAAATAAATATTTTATTCATTTCTTGTGGAAACATTACAAAATGGATAAGATAAAAGATGACAAGGAGCTCTTTTAAGGTGAAGCAGAAACATCTTGAAGCAACTTTTGTAGTTCTTCTAATCGCTTGTCACGAGAGCTCATAACTTTCTTAGTAGCTTCAGCACGTCGAGCTTCAGGAGTGCAAATATAAGAAAGTCCAGCGAAGCTGATTATCAGATTATCCTTGGCTTCATCAAGGGTTCTGATGGTTGATTCAGCCCCGAAGGCTTGTTCTTCTAAAATGGAGCTCTGAGTGAGGTGCAGATTTTGAGCTTCGATCATCTGTTCTCTCTCGGCCTTCAAACGAGCCAACTCAGCCTCTACCTCTTGGATTTTATCATTTTTATTCTGAATCTCTATGTTCAAAGCATCATAAGCTACTCTATGACTATGCAGTACGGGCTTTATTTCAGCCAAAAAGGCTTTCTTTTTAGTAACCTTCATACTATGTTCATGAAGAGCTTCATTATATGTGATCTTCCGGGCAAGATAATCAGCCGTTACGGCGTCATATTCTTCCTGGATGAGACTTTCAACAGTCTCACTTGACAGCTTGAGATATTCTCTGATCGGCTGTTCAAGGCCCTCCATAATTTTCTCCAATGCTGCAGCTCTCCCAGCATCATTGAACATAGCAACGTTCCTGATGGTCAGAGCCATTACCGCCTTCAAACTCTCATAACCAAGGCCCTTATTCAGGACCATTTTTATTAGGGTTGCCAAAGTTTTGTAAAAGGTTTCAGTATGAATCTTAACTAGGAGATTCATCTCTATACTGGAGCTTGGTGTGGCAGCAATATCTAATAGATCTCTTCTTTGGAAACCAGGAACAGATGTTGTTGGTGTGACAACATGATGAGATGAAGTCATTGCTGTCATGGATAATTGATCCTTAGGAGCTTCAGGGATTATATCTCCAACACTTACAGATACCATTTGTATGACAGCAAGCTGAGATGGAGTTGTTGTTGTTACTGCTGTCATAGCTAATTAGTTCCCAAGAGTTTCATAAGCAATGTCTTCAATATTTGTTACTCCAGCCATTTCTGGAGTTCTGGTGGCGGTAATATTGGTGGATGTAGTGACAATTGCAGGAGCTGGTTCAGGTTTTGGCATTGGTTTGTCAGAAACTGGTACTGGATCAGTAGCAATAGCAGAAGATGCTATTACAACTTCTCCAGTATCAGTTGGTGACTTAAGTATGCTTTCAGCATCTTCTTCAATTATTTGCTCCGCAGGATTTTTCATTGCTTCAGTTGTAGCGAATTCTTCTACAGCTGATTCTTTATTGAAATCTGGTTCTCCTCCACCAGCTCCATCATCACCTACAGCGAGGTCTACGGTAGTCTCTTCATTGTGCTGGTCCTCAGCAGGAGAGGACATTTCAGGTTGTGCTTATTGTATCTCTAATGATGGAGGACATTCTTCTTGAGGCTCTATCTCGGGTTTCTGTACTCCCTCTTCTTCAGCGTCTTCTTCTTCTGAAGAAGAAGAAGTTTCCTCCTTAGATTCCTTATTTTCGTCATAAATATCTTCTTCTTGAGGAGGAGGAGCTATAGGCTTTGGTGCAATGATAATATCTACAAAATGAACAAAATAAGTTAATATACAAAATCATGATACATAATTCCGTATAGGTTTTGTATAATACCTGGAATATGTGCGTTGTGTTCAAGATAGGAATCATAATCGCCATCCCAGTCATCATCATCGAAGTCGAGAGCCGGCTCATCTGATGGAATATGGTCTCGATTAGCAGTGGATACAGCCGTAGCATCCCTCGTAACTTGTGCCTTGGTTGGCAAAGATAAATGAAGCGAGGAGCTAAGGCGTCCAGGAGACAAAAGTGTTACAGCTTTTCGTGCTACTGCTGGTGGAGGGGCTGAAGATCCTTCTCCTGGATGGACTGGAGAAGAATCAACAAGATGATCATCTTCAATCAAGGTATCATCTTCTGGAGTGAGGGCTCTTGGTTTGGAAGGCCCTTTAGTGGTAGACTTCTTCTTCTTCTCTGGAGACTTCACCGGAAGAGTGGTAGCCGTGCTTTGCTTCCTTTTTCGAGTTTTTCCAATAATTATTGGACCCGCAGCTATCTCCCCAGCTCCACTGGGGATTACTTCCAGAAAATCATCTATAGCAGTAACATTATCAGGCACATCAGGAGTTATTCTGATGGGTTCTTCAATATTTTCCTCCTGGGCCCATCGAAGACTCCCTGGCATGCTATAGCCGTCCTCAAAAGAGCGAATAGATGTATAGAAACGAGCATACGAATGAAGGATATGTAGCTGAGTTGTACTAGTGGCCGTAGATATTTGAATCTGGCACCAGTACAGGCAGTGCTGAAATACCTCCATGCTCGAGCACCGTCAAGTAGTTTCCCATGGTGACGGAAACTGGTAGAGGGGTTACCAACATGAAGTTGGTCGTACCCAAATTGGCGAGCGAACCTACTGGGTAAGTATGGTTCGAAGGCACAATTATCTTCATTTCTGTACATTAGATGCGAGGGTCTAATGTACACTAGCCATCTGAAGACAGGTCTTGATAATGAAGCTGTTCTTTCTACCCTGTCTTCAAATTGTGCACTAAGGCAATCGGTCGGAACTGGTGGCCTTGTGCAAAAGAAATTCTACCCGTGAGAATAATTCAATGCTGCTCGGGTGTCTGCCACCGTTGTAACTCTCCATGTGGATTTGTAAATTTTTTGGAGGAAAATCTTTGCTTTATCCTCAGGGCCCGGTGGCAGCAAATTGCAATTGTGGTGTAGTAACCAACCCATCAGATAGGTGTATGGTAACTCCACCCTTGGAAAGTTATCTCGATGAGGAGCATTATTAATCAGCTCTTCACCAAAAGTCCGTAGACCTGCGTTTATTCGGCATACCATCGCCGACAGCAGGTTAATTCTGTGATTAAAAACCAAACGTACTGCCGGCCACAGTACGGTTCGGTGAATTCTGTCCACGGTACTGATCCCCGGCACGACCCACCTTCGTAGCCATAAGGATAGGAAGCCTGCCAGCAAAGCCTTCTTTGATAGCTTCTGACTACCATGTCTCAAGTAGCTCAAAGTTTCAGTCCCCGCAGGGATATCTCCGGTTTTTGTAGACAGATATTGGTCTCGAGACTTCTGCGAGGCCATTAATTCTTGAATTAAATCTGCAGGAATTGTAGAGCAAGGTTTGATGGTCTGAGTCTTGTCTTCTCGGAACCTGCTCTTCTCCGTCTTGGACACTCTATTTTTATGATAAAATAGATAAGTTGTCCATTTGGTTATGTATTCCAGATGTGATCCGATTTCATACATGTTGGTGCAAATCAGATAATGGCACATAAGTTCTTCGTAGACTTGCACCAGTTCGGGATTCTTCTCCTGAATTTCTGCTAATTCCCGATTAGAGGGAATATATTCTTCATAGGGGAACTCACCCATTGGCAGCTTCGAGATGAACTGCATCTCATGGAGGGCCAGACCCATCTCGCCATGTGGAGTTGCGAAAGTTCCTGTCGAACTCATATACAACTCCAATAAAGCCAAGAACAGGTTGCCGTTCGGTGGAATACCATAACTGGTAGAGGCCACTGCTTCATACAAGCCTATGTTGTCTAGTTCTGTTTTGAAATGCTACATGACCCAGTTGCTGATTTGAATCCAATTACTACTATAAGGGGTCAGCCACCCTGTCAGCCTAGGGTTGGTCTGAGGATATAAGACTCCTTCCTTTGTGAACTTATTTATGAACATGGGTATCTGTACCGGCTGGATAAGAGAGGAATCCTCACTCGGTATAAGCCCAGGCAATAGTCCAGAGAATGGGATGACACCACCGTAAGGAGCACTAATGTGGTAACCCATGTCATTTGCTCTCTCTCTTCTGAAGATGATTTTGCCAGGTTTGCCATAGCTGTTGGGTGTCAAATTCCACAGCATTTGACGATGATGCGTAGCATGGACGAAAGCGGATAAAGGAGAATCCCTGTCCATGTCAGGGAGATACATCACCCTGTCTCCAGATCTAAATACCCAAGGCTCCTTCTTGGGATGAGGCTGCGACTTGAAATCTATCGCATCCCCAAATAAGAAAGCCGGCTTTAAGAATTGTTGGTTGTACAGTGACACCAACACCTCCCCGTCGATCATAGATAATAGCATTCTATCTCCCTGGGCAGATATCAGTTGTGCTCTCGCTGCAGGATATTCGGGGTCGGATTGAGGAAATTTGACATGAGATAAATTCTCCAAATAATTCGAGCCCACCATGCCCGCTGATGAACCAAAAACCTCTTCAAGTGGGTGAGCTTGCAAATCTACTGACAAAAGGAAAAAGAGATCAAATTAGTTTGAGTAAAGACATTGACTTTTATGTTTGCTAAAGTTGATAAAAGTTTTTAAAGTATATGAAGTCTTTGTTTTACAAAGTCTCTTAGTGATTGATAAATTTTACGCTACCACATGTCGATGTGAGCGTAATATGTCTTTTACGCTGACATGCATGAACATGAGCGTAGTTAAGTTTTACGCTGACACGTATAACGTGGGCGTATTTCTTAAACTTTTACGCTGACACGTATAACATGGGCGTATTTCTTAACTTTTACGCTAACACGTATAACGTGGACGTATTTCTTCACTTTTACGCTGACACGTACAACGTGGGCGTATTTTGTTATTTCAGTTTTTTACGCTAACACGTATGACGTGGGCGTAAGAACTGAAGGGTCGAGTTGTCTTCTTCTTCACCGACGAGTTTTTCCAGCCGAAGAATAGGGTTTTACCCATCATAGGCGGAGCTACGGCTGGGTTGGGCTGTCGGTGTGGTGTTGACGACCGAATGGGAGTTTTCGCACGTTCGATCGACGACGAATCGACGGCGGGTTTCTTCCCCTTGCTGCTGGCGATGGATGATTTCTTGGGGGCCATTGGATCAAAGTGAGGTTTCGAAGAAAGAGAGGGCAAAAGGATTTGGGATAGCAAGAAGATGAGTAAAGTATTTTTTCTTTCTGAAAAGACCTATTTATAGAGAAATTCAAATCGGTTCAAATTCCCTGAAATTATGCTAATTGTTGGATATCCCTCGTTTTATGCCGACCGTTAGATATCCCGAATTTTATGCGGATGACCGATGGATATCCTAAACTTTACGCTGACTGGTCAAATCCCGAATTTTACGCTTCTGTTCAAAGTATTTCAAATGTTAAAAATATTCGAAAACTTTGAAGGGGGTCTTGTAGGAGCGTAAAAAAAATGCTTCATAGAATGAGTTAAAGAGATGGAGCATTTCATTCAAAATGATCTATTTTACGCCTAAGACAGGCTAATCACTTTACGCCAGGGTCAAGCCAATGATTTTACGCCAGAGATAAGCTAACCACTTTACGCTGGACAAAGCTGTCAAAATCATGTATTTAATGCAAAGTCTGACATGAAGATTTACTGACGGCGTATATCACAGAATTCGAAGGGATTTGTTTTACACAAAGACCAATGTTGTCGTTTAGTATGTGGATTGAGCTATTTTACGCTCACAATATGGCTTCTTTTATGCATGGAGACTATATGAGTTTTTACGCTCAAAAGTTGACGTGTGCATAAAGTTTATTTGGGCTACTTTTACGCTCAAGGTTGTTTAACAACCACTTTACGCGGGAAGTCCATGTCAGGGCTATTTTATGCCTAGTCTACTACTTTACGCTCAGAGTATATTTGGGTTATTTTTACGCCCTATTCTTCTTCACCAATTTGGAACGTGGTTTGCCTACATGGCTTTCATGCCACACATCTCGAAGAACGTGTGTACGTGCATCCTATTCTTATTGAAATGATGGGACACATGTCAACGTATGCAGAGGATGACTTCAGTCATGGGTGGCAGTTATTAGCGTAAAGACGGAACTTTTGCTGAGTTTTTACGCACAAGAAGCCAAGTCTATAAATAGACTTATTTTTCTCATATCAGGGGGGGACAGAGACAGACGGACAGAGAGAGAGAGAGAGAGGAAGATAATAGATAGAGATCAGAACCCAGAGATTTTGATTCTCCGGAGCATTCTTCTTCAACTTTTCTTCCAGAACAGAGTGAAGCAAAGCAGGAAAGCATTCGGCCTCGCCATCAGTGCCCAAGTGCGTCGATACCTTTCTGGTGACTTAGTTCTTCCGGTTGTTCATCTTCTAGCAGTGATCTTCATCATCATCGTATGGTCCAAGGAACAAAGTGATCGACTTCAGATCAGACTTCCATGGCAATACTTCCCAGAACAATTTGTACTATTTGTACTTTTTCTCGTTTTATTTTCAAAAGCCAATTTTCAGGCCTTTTGTTAAGTGAAACACCAGTCGATTGCAATAGCTCATAGTTCATATGAACGTGTCTCATTCATTTAATTCAATAAGACGACTAGCCAGTCTTTTAGTTCCAACTATGAACGCATGATCAATTTATTAGTCAAGATGTCAATCAATGTCAATCAATGTCAATTCGGGACAAGAACCAACCAAAAAGGCATTATGGGCTATAGATGGATACCTATCTACTGGAAATAAAATCTTATGCGGCTGTGAAATAAGGATCTCATACGGCTGGGAAATAAAATCTCATGCGGCTGGAAAATAAAGATTTCATGCGGCTGGGAAATAAAGATTTCATACGGCTGGAAAATAAAGATTCCATGCGGCTGGGAAATAAATATTTCATGCGGCTGGGAAATAAAGATTCCATGCGGCTGGGAAATAAATATTTCATGCGGCTGGAAAATAAAGATTTCATGCGGCTGGAAAATAAAGATTTCATGCGGCTGGAAAATAAATATTTCATGCGGTTGAGAAATAAAGATTTCATGCGGCTGGGAAATAAAGATTTCATGCGGCTGGAAAATAAATATTTCATGCGGCTGGGAAATAAAGATTTCATGCGGCTGGAAAATAAAGACTTCATACGGCTGGGAAATAAAGATTTCATGCGGCTGGAAAATAAATATTTCATGCGGCTGGAAAATAAAGATTTCATGCGGCTGGAAAATAAATATTTCATGCGGCTGGGACTGTTCTTCTTCTCCGAATTTTCTGAGAACAGAACCATGGAAGCCATTACGGGACGCCCGTCGTCAATTGTACCATGTAATAATAATATAAGCAGATATCGCTCCATACCCGTGTGACAGATATACAGTATCTGTGGGAACCAGCCGGCCTGTCGGGCACTTAATAGTCCCGAAGAGGGCTGCCATGTAAGAACTCGGGAACCCATTCCCTCCATGCAATCATTATTTTATTTAACTTAGTAGCCTCTATGTTAATTGAAATCCCATGCCGTGGATCATGGTCATTCAAAATGAATACGTTCGTACAAGTACGATATGCACAACTCTACAACGACGCCCGTGCGGTTAGATTGTAGGTCTTACATAGCGTAATACAACAATCAAAATTAACCACGAAATAATCATGCCTTGACCATAGAGTACACATGCTGCTTTTGTAGAAAAATAAATAAATTGAAGCCTGCATGTGCCTGTATGCCGATATACGGAATTAGCCAGTCAATTGCAATAGTTCACAGTTCATATGAACGTGTCTCATTCATTTAATTCAATAAGACGACTAGCCAGTCTTTTAGTTCCAACTAGGAACGCATGATCAATTTATTAGTCAAGATAACAATCAATGTCAATCTATGTCAATTCGGGACAAGAACCAACCAAAAAGGCATTATGGGCTATAGATGGATACCTATCTACTTGAAATAAAATCTTATGCGGCTGTGAAATAAGGATCTCATACGGCTGGGAAATAAAATCTCATGCGACTGGGAAATAAAGATTTCATGTGGCTGGGAAATAAAGATTTCATGCGGCTGGAAAATAAAAATTCCATGCGGCTGGAAAATAAATATTTTATGCGGCTGGAAAATAAAGATTCCATACGGCTGGGAAATAAAGATTCCATGCGGCTGAAAAATAAATATTTCATGCGGCTGGGAAATAAAGATTCCATGCGGCTGGAAAATAAATATTTCATGCGGCTGGAAAATAAAGATTTCATGCGGCTGGAAAATAAATATTTCATGCGGCTGGGAAATAAAAATTTCATGCGGCTGGAAAATAAAGATTTCATGCGGCTGAAAAATAAAGATTCCATGCGGCTGGGAAATAAAGATTCCATGCGGCTGGAAAATAAATATTTCATGCGGCTGGGAAATAAAGATTTTATGCGGCTGGGAAATAAAGATTTCATGCGGCTGGGACTGTTCTTCTTCTCCGAATTTTTTGAGAACAGAACCATGGAAGCCATTGCTTCCAAGCTCTCTAAATCCTTCATTCTAAGCCCAAATATGGACTTCCATAGGTCGAATGAGGTAGAACGAAATTTTCTACAACATGGAACCATCAAAACTTGAAAATAACAAGGTTAGCTAGATCAAAACTCGAGAATCCAAAAATACAACAAGTTTAGATCTACACAAAATAAGCCATGGAAATTAAAAATGCTAAGTGCTAAAGTATCTAAGAATCCTGTGAGAGAGACAATGGAACAACAAAAATAGAGATCCATCAAGAAGCAAGTTGTACTTGCCTAGCTCTCCTAGGTTGGTGGGAGAGTTATGAGGAAGAAGATGAGTAATGAGAAAAAGTAAATGAAGAGAGAGAAAGGATTTTGGGGTTTTAAATGGGGATAGTGGTAGGTGGTTCATGTTGAACCATCCAAGGCCGGAAAATAAATCAACTCGGGTCGAACCCAAAAGCAAAGCAGAAAGTAAAATACAAAAAAATAATTAGCAGGAAATTAAAGGAATTTAAATGCAGAACAATACATGATAAATATTAAATAAATACCTTCCAGCAGTACATGTATTTAGAATACATATTTCGGGAAACGGGAAGTGACAGCTCTACCCTCCTTAGAAAAATTCTGTCCTCGGAATTTCAAATCCAAGCAGGATAGAAACATCGGAGCTAACTAATCTAAGTATAAGCAATTTACGTAAGCATTCATTCTACAATGCCAATAGCAAATAATATATCTATGCTTAACTATCGACGACACCAAACAATTCTACTTATAAGGTGACGAGCATGAGGAGTTAAGACAATCAAGGTATACAGAAAGAAATATACCTTGTGAGTCAAACAGGTGCGGATACCGTGATCGGATGTCATCCTCATGTTCCCATGTTGACTCCCCTAAAGAGTGATGACCCCAAGCAACCCGGACAAGGCTAATTATTCGGTTCTTGAGTATCTTCTCTCTTCGGTCCAAAATAGATACAGGCTGTTCCTCGTAAGACAGGTTGGTACCAACAACCAGCTCAGAATGATCAAGGATATGGCTTGGGTCCGATACATACCTACGTAACTGAGATACATGGAACACGTCATGCACCTGTCGTAACGAAGGTGGAAGGAATAAACGATAAGCAACATCGCCTATCCGATCAAGGATAACAAATGGGCCCATGTACCGCGGACTTAACTTCCCGCGAACGCCAAATCTAATGATCCCACGGGTAGGTGAGATCCGTAAGAACACGTGGTCCCCAACGGAAAACTCTAGCGGCCTACGATGCTGGTCCGCCCAATGACGATGCCGATCCTGCGCAACTCAAAGTCGCTCTCTAATTCCCTTGACCACCTCAACTGTCTGGACAATCATTTCTGGGCCTAACATCTTCCTCTCTCCAATATCATCCCATGCCAGTGGCGACCTATACTTCTTACCATATAGTCCTTCAAATGGCGTCATCTGGATACCGGCTTGATAATTGTTGTTGTATGAGAATTCGACTAAGTGGAGGTGGCTCTCCCAAGATCCTCCAAAATCCAGAGTGCAAGCTCGCAACACGTCTTCCAAAGTCTGAATTATTCTTTCTGATTGCCCGTCTGTCTGGGGATGGTAAGCCGTGCTAAATCTTAACTTGGTACCCAGGCTATGATGTAAGCTCTTCCAAAAATGTGATGTAAAACGGGTATCTCTGTCTGACACAATACTGACAGGGACTCCATGCTACCTGACTATCTGTTGTATATACAATTCTGCCAACCTTTCTGTAGATTGTCCTACTCTAAAAGGAAGAAAGTGCGCCACCTTTGTAAGCCGATCTACTATCACCCAAATAGCATCTTTACCACTTGGTGATCTCGGTAAACCGGTCACAAAGTCCATTGTAATATGTTCCCATTTCCATTCCGGAATAGAAAGTGGTCGCAATAACCCAGCTGGCCTCTACTGTTCTGCCTTCACTTGCTGACATACCAAGCAACGGAAAACAAATCTAGCTATCTCCCTCTTCATCCCGTTCCACCAGAAGTGCTGCTTGATATCTTGGTACATCTTGGTCCCTCCAGGATGTATGGAATACTGAGAACTGTGAGCTTCTGTCATAACCTCCTGTCTGATATCGCCACTAGGCACACATAGACGCGATCCAAACCTAAGTGTACCATCCTCATGGATTTGTATCTCCTTTCTAAGTCCTGACTCACATTCTGTCCTAAGCTTTTGAATCCTTGGGTCCTGCGCCTGAGCTGCCTTGATCCTGTCTACCAAGTCAGATTGAACTTGTAGACTCGCCAGTACTCCTATATCACTAGGAAGTATAACCTCGATGCCCATCTCCTGAAGGTCTTCTAAAATATGCTTTTGTGTTGTCAACATAAATGTGCCGCCTCTCCTGCTAAGAGCGTCTGCTACCACATTAGCCTTGCCTGGATGATACTGAAGCTCCACGTCATAGTCCTTAATCAACTCCAACCATCTTCTCTGCCTCATGTTCAGTTCCTTCTGAGTAAAAATATACTTCAAACTTTTGTGGTCTGTGTACATGTCCACTCAATCACCATATAAGTAATACCTCCATAGCTTCAAAGCAAATACTACTGCCGCCAACTCCAAATCATGAGTTGGGTAATTCTTCTCGTGGTCTCGAAGTTGCCTAGACGCGTATGCTATCACCTTCCAATGCTGCATGAGGACACATCTAAGTCCTTTTTCTGACACATCACAATATACTGTAAAACCTCCGGGTCCAACTGGCAATGTAAGAATGGGCGCTGATATCAACTTCTGCTTCAAAGTCTCAAATGATGCCTGATATTATATCGACCAAACGAATGGCACATCCTTCCGTGTCAAGCGGGTCATGGGTGCTGAAAGCCTTGCAAAGTCTGACACGAACCTTCTGTAATACCCTGCCAATCCCAAGAAACTCCGTACATCAGCTACGGTCTTGGGTTCTGGCCAACTCTTTTCTGCTTCTACCTTCTTGGGATCCACTGCTACTCCAGCTCCTGATATGATGTGACCCAAAAATGAAATACGATCCGTCCAAAACTCACACTTGCTGAGCTTGGCATACAACTGGTTCTCTCTCAGAACCTGTAACACTTTCCTGAGGTAGTCTTCATGCTTCTCTTCATTAGCTGAGTATACTAGAATGTCGTCGAGGAACACAACGACAAATTGGTCTAAGTATGGCATAAAGATGCGGTTCATCAAATCTATAAATATAGCTGGAGCATTGGTCAACCCAAATGGCATTACTAAGAATTCATAATGCCCATACTTCAACCTGAATGCTGTCTTGGAAATATCCTCCTTCCGAACCCTCACTTGATGATACCCTGACCGAAGATCTATCTTGGAGAAAACACTAGCTGTGCTCAACTGATCAAACAAGTCGTCGATCCTGGGTAGTGGGTACTTGTTCTTTACTGTTGCCGTATTTAGCTTCCTGTAATCGATACACAATCTGGATGACCCATCATTCTTCCCCACAAGTACCACTGGTGCTGCCCATGGTGATATGCTAGCTTGGATGAACTTCTTCTCCTTCAGTTCCTCTATGTGCAGATATACCTTGGCCTGTTCTGAATCCGCCATTCTGTAAACTCAATCTGATATCAGTTTAGTTCCAGGTACCAATTCTATGCTGAACTCAATATTCCTAACCGGTGGTAGACCTGGAAGTTCTTCAGGAAATACGTCTAGAAACTCTTTAACTACCTTCGGAACTTGAACTTCTTTCATTGCCGTCACTACTCCCTGCTCTTGTTGAGTTGCCACTGATCTGACTAAGGTGAACCGCTTCATGCCTGAAATATCAAAAGATATACTCCCTCTACGACAATCAATTGTCGCATGACTGTCTTTCAGCCAGTCCATGCCTAAGATAACGTCGAAATTTCCATCAAAAAATTCTATCAACCGGGCGGGTAAGGAATGCCCGTAAATTACAATGCTACATGCTAGAATAACTCTACTAACTCCTACGAGCCTATTACCAGTGAGTATATTTAACCTTTCTGGTAATGCCTCGAATTCTATTCCTAGCCGTGTTGCAAATTGTGCAGATATAAATGAGTGTGATGCTCCCGAATCAAACAATGCTACTACGGGATATAAGGCGACGAGAATGTTATCTGCCACAACATCTCCCGATGCCAATGCCTCTTCCAAGAACAGAGTAAATGCCTGCCATCGACCTTCTTGTTGGTTCCCATACTGTGGCCTAGCTTGGTACTGCAGCTGGGCCCTGCCTTGATGATGCTGGGGTGGTCTATGCTGGTGTTGCTGCATCGGCAGTCCCTGCTGCCGAAACATCTGAGCCTGTGTCATGAACGGGCGCTGTGCCAACGGTCTCACTGCCACCGCTGGTCCTCGATACTGGTCTGCCCCTGGTGCTGGCAGAGGAGGAAATTGTTGTACTGGTCCTCCTGACCTCGAATTCATGGGACATGTGGTAACCCGATGATCTGGGTTTCCACATATCAAATACTGCCCGTTCAATGTCCGACACACATCCCGAGTGTGTCCTACCTTTCCACCATAAGTGCAGCCCACTGGGGGTTGCTGGTTCTTCTTCTGCTGCTGTTATTGCCTGGGTGGTGGTGCTGGCCCTCGCATTGCCATATCGTGGATGCGAATGCCAAGGGATGGTGCTGTTGTTCGGGGTGCTACTCCCCCTCCTCCTTCAATCTGACTGTGGGATCTCTTCTGACCCCAGTCCTTGCTGAAATCCTCTTAATGGTGATCTCATGCCTCCGAGTTGCCGTTAACACTTCATCGAAAGTCTGATAATTGTGCCCCTCTTCAATTACAAGAGCTCAAGGTGAAACCCTTGCTGGAACCTCATAGCCCTCTGGCTCTCTGTTGCTACCATCTCTGGGGCAAACCTGCTCAATCTGCAGAACTTTGCTGCATAGGCATCTACCGTCTTGCCGGCCTGCTTGAGGTTGATAAACTTCTGTTATAGCTCGAACTGCGCCACAACTCCATAGTACTTCGTCTTGAACCTTGTAGTAAAATCGTCCTAAGCAACAGGACGTCTGATGCCTACCTCCTCTGATTCCCACCAATCACGTGCAATATCCTGAAGTAACAACTTCACCTGATCTACACGTTCTTCTGCCGGCACCTTAGCGGCTGTCAAAATAGCCTCAATATCCTTAAGCCATGCATCTGCTGAGATGGCATCTTTCGTGTCCTCGAAACGGTGGGGGTTGTACTTGCAAAACCTGGTAGATGCTCCTGAATCTGTACTTGCCCCTCTTTCCAAAGCCGTCTGCAATCCTTGGTTGAGTAGTACATTCTGCTCTTACAACTGAGCGTGCATGCGCTGTTGGGCTAACATCTGATGTTGCTGAGTAGCCATCATCCCTTTCATGATCTCCAGAAGGGCTGGTGTGTCCACTTCCACAGGGGTAGGTGGAACTATTGGTGGTGTTGGAACCTCCGGATACTGCGGTCCAGCTGTTGGTTCCACTATCACTTCTTCTTGGATAGTCTCTTGAGGTAGTACTGGCCCTTGTTGCTGACCAACCGGGTCAGGTTGTCCATGCTGCCCTTGTTGTTGCTGTCCAGTCCTGATAGATGCAGACGAAGTGCCCCTAAGGAAAGGGACAAGAGAGCAATCAAACAACCGGACTTGAAGGATCAATGAAGTCAAGGGATACCGGAATGTCAAGCTAGAGTTGAGAATCAACGAATCATGAGATCAAGGGGGGACATGTGTGATTGAGACATCCTATAATTTAAAACACCCCACAAGTCTGAAATCAGACCTGCATAGGCCACCACTAAAACCTTGTCACGCCCCAGAACCAGAATACTGGAGAGCGGGGGAATGACTCAGCCAGCTACGTATTACGGGTAGATGAATACCGTATAATACGATCAATGCTGTCTAACAAGACGAGGGGGTGCATACTACGTGAAAGTCTTACTATGGTCACTTCATATCTATTGTCTCAATCATTCAAGCAAGAAACAAAAATAGAGAACATGTAAGATAAAGCAGTAAGGCGTCCCAAACGCTTAGTCAAAATGTTCTTGATATCTAGCTTTACAAAATATAGCCAGATGATGTCGCAAGGTATACACAATTATTTATCAGCTGCAGCCTGACTTTAGTTACAATTATGTAAAAGTAAATACAAGACAATCCGACTAATATGTCGGTGCCCAACGGCAAAGTATAAAGTAATTCACAAAACGAGCGGGAAGTAAGGAACCCACTCGAGTCCTCCTGCGATCATCCCTCTAGTATTGACCATCTTGGAGGTGGAAGTAAGCTGAGTCCTCGGGAACCGGCTCTAAATCTGGCCATGCAAAACCAGAGAGGTTAGACCTCTAATAGCAAGTACCGCAAGGAAGCACGATATGAGGAATTAAACTAGTAAATAAGAGAATATA
Organism: Iris pallida; assembly: GCA_029216955.1. Taxonomy (NCBI): domain Eukaryota; kingdom Viridiplantae; phylum Streptophyta; class Magnoliopsida; order Asparagales; family Iridaceae; genus Iris; species Iris pallida. The sequence continues at coordinate 801,661 of JANAVB010006596.1, read as the reverse complement.
ATAATAGATCTCTGCTTGCTACTGGGATTCATATCATATCACGACACTTCGAACCAACTTTCCAACCAAACAAGGACAGAAGTTGACCCGTCATGTCCTGATACTCTGATCATCTCACTAGTCAACAGAGTAGGTACAGTACACAAACAGTCAACTTAAGCGGCCATGCAACTACTATAGCTTGCTACTGTGAGCTCCAAGTTATCCTGGGATTGTGCAATAGGGATTCTTCAGTTCTTACTATGTGCAAGCAAGGCTAGTCTATCCAATCAATCAATTGCACCAATCATGAATTAGACGAGTCCCAGCGGGACGCCCGTCGTCAATTGTACCATGTAATAATAATATAAGCAGATATCGCTCCCTACCCGTGTGGCAGATATGTAGTATCTGTGGGAACCAGCCGGCCTGTCGGGCACTTAATAGTCCCGAAGAGGGCTGCCATGTAAGAACTCGGGAACCCATTCCCTCCATGCAATCATTATTTTATTTAACTTAGTAGCCTCTATGTTAATTGAAATCCCATGCCGTGGATCATGGTCATTCAGAATGAGTACGTTCGTACAAGTACGATATGCACAACTCTACAACGACGCCCGTGCGGTTAGGTTGTAGGTCTTACATAGCGTAATGCAACAATCAAAATTAACCACGTAATAATCATGCCTTGACCATAGAGTACACATGCTGCTTTTGTAGAAAAATAAATAAATTGAAGTCTGCATGTGCCTGTATGCCGATATTCGGGATTAGCCAGTCGATTGCAATAGTTCATAGTTCATATGAACATGTCTCATTCATTTAATTCAATAAGACGACTAGCCAGTCTTTTAGTTCCAACTAGGAACGCATGATCAATTTATTAGTCAAGATAACAATCAATGTCAATCTATGTCAATTCGGGACAAGAACCAACCAAAAAGGCATTATGGGCTATAGATGGATACCTATCTACTGGAAATAAAATCTTATGCGGCTGTGAAATAAGGATCTCATACGGCTGGGAAATAAAATTCCATGCGACTGGGAAATAAAGATTTCATGCGGCTGGGAAATAAAGATTTCATGCGGCTGGGAAATAAAGATTCCATGCGGCTGGAAAATAAATATTTCATGCGGCTGGGAAATAAAGATTCCATGCGGCTGGAAAATAAAGATTCCATGCGGCTGGAAAATAAATATTTTATGCGGCTGGGAAATAAAGATTCCATGCGGCTGGGAAATAAATATTTCATGCGGCTGGAAAATAAAGATTTCATGCGGCTGGGAAATAAATATTTCATGCGGCTGGAAAATAAAGATTTCATGCGGCTGAAAAATAAAGATTTCATGCGGCTGGAAAATAAAGATTCCATACGGCTGGAAAATAAAGATTTCATGCGGCTGTAAAATAAAGATTTCATGCGGCTGGGCAATAAATATTTCATGCGGCTGGGAAATAAAGATTTCATGCGGCTGGGAAATAAATATTTTATGCGGCTGGAAAATAAAGATTTCATGCGGCTGGAAAATAAAGATTTCATGCGGCTGGGACTGTTCTTCTTCTCCGAATTTTCTGAGAACAGAACCATGGAAGCGCTTCCAAGCTCTCTAAATCCTTCATTCCAAGCCCAAATATGGACTTCCATAGGTCGAAATGGGGTAGAACGAAATTCTCTACAACATGGAACCATCAAAACTTGAAAATAACAAGGTTAGCTAGATCAAAACCCGAGAATCCAAAAATACAACAAGTTTAGATCTACACAAAATAAGCCATAGAAATTAAAAATGCTAAGTGCTAAAGTATCTAAGAATCCTGTGAGAGAGACAATGGAACAACAAAAATGGAGATCCATCAAGAAGCAAGTTGTACTTGCCTAGCTCTCCTAGGTTGGTGGGAGAGTTATGAGGAAGAAGATGAGTAATGAGAAGAAGTAAATGAAGAGAGAGAAAGGATTTTGGGGTTTTAAATGGGGATAGTGGTAGGTGGGTTCATGTTGAACCATCCAAGGCCGGAAAATAAATCAACTCGGGTCGAATCCAAAAGCAAAGCAGAAAGTAAAATGCAAAAAAATAATTAGCAGGAAATTAAAGGAATTTAAATGCAGAACAATACATGATAAATATTAAATAAATATCTTCCAGCAGTACATGTATTTAGAATGCGTATTCCGGGAACGGAAAGTGACAACTCCGCTGTATATCCATCCACTGTCTTCCCAGCCTGCTTGAGACCGATAAACCTCTGCTGTAGCTCATATCTCGCTACCACGCCAAAGTACTTGGCCTTAAATCTGGTATGAAAGCTATCCCAAGGAACAGGACACCTCACTCCAACCTCTTCCGATGCCTACCAGTCGCGGGCGAGATCTTGTAGTATCAGTCTGATCTGGTCAATCTTCTCTTCTGCTGGAACCTTTGCTGCGATCAATATGGCCTCAGTATCCTGAAGCCAAGCATCCGCCGTGATGGCATCCTCCGTGTCGTCAAAATATCTCAGGTTGAGTCGACAAAATCTTTCCGATGCTCCTGAATCATTCCTGACACTTCTCTCAAGGGCTAATTGTAACCCCTGATTTAGTAGCACATTCTGTTCCTGCTGTCGGGTCTGTTGTTGCTGATGGGCCACAACCTGATGCTGTTGAGTGGCCAGGAATCCCCGGATGACCTCCAGAAGTGCTGCAGCATCAGGTACTGGTATCGCTGCTGTTGCCGCTGGGGGTGCAGGAGTTTCTAGAACCTGCGGTTCCACTGGCTCTGATATCACTTCCACTCGGATCTGGTCAGGAGAATGTATTCCTTCCGGTTGCTGCCCTGTCGAGCCATGCTCTACTGGATATTCCTCCATATGGGCCTCCCCTACTACTGAGAAAGAAGCACCCCTATAGGAAAAGGTACATGATTTTAATTAACAGGACAAGGAAGATTCGAGGATGCAATTCAGGTTATCAATGAAGGTAAAAAAAAAAGAAATCGAGGCAAGAGGTTCAAAGGGAACAAGTTTTGATTGAGACTCCTATAATAGTAATACCCCACAAGTCTAAAGATCAGACATGCATGGGCCACCAATAAAACCTTGTCACGCCCCAGTACCGAAATACGGAGACGGACTAGGCTAGTTACTCCATATGAGGTATACAAACGTCATACGACGATCGTAGATGTCAAGAGACAAGGGGGTGCATGCTACACTCAAGTCTCCTATGGTCACGCAAAACATCTATGTCTCAATCATTCAAAGCAAGAAAACATCAATTAATGAACATATGAGATAAAGCAGTAAGGCGTCCCTGACGCTTCATCAAAATGGTCATGGGGATCTAGCTTTATAAGTTAGCTAGCCTAGAGAGTCAAAAATACATAATTATATTCAGCTATAGTGTGATTTAATTACAAATTATGCAAGACAAAATGTCCAGATTGGCCGGCTAAACAGGTGTCGGTGGCTAAATGCCAGAGCATAAGTAAAGATACTAGAGTGGTGGAGAAGAAACCCACTCGAGTCCCCCGTCAGCCATGCTCCTAGTATACACCATTGACGTCAGGGAAGAAGGTCGGATCCTCAGGCTCTGCTACATGATCTAGCCAAACAAAACCAGTGGGGTTAGCCCCGAATAGCAAGTACCACAAGGGAGCACAAAAGAGTGAGATAAAATCCAATCATAAAATACAAATAATAATAAAAGCTTCCGGTCGTAACCTCGATCCACAGTCTGTCCTAGCACGATAGACCAACCCAACAACCAAACAAGGACATGGGTTGGACCTTGCACCATGACAGTCCATGATTCTCGGCTACTAATGGAAGGCTCAAGCACAGTCAAATCATTTTTCAAGCGGCCATTCACTACCAAAATACAGTAAATTAGCGACGGAACATTAGCGACGGATATTATCCGTCGGCGTTAGCGACGACTTTGTGGCAACTAGCCAATGACGTACCGACGACAAGTCGTTACATTTTTTATTTTATTTCTAGGGGGAGAAAAGGTCGCTCATCCGTCGCTAGGGCGTCGGAGATATAGTGACGGATATTTAACCGTCGCTATGCAGTCGATTATTTGGCAGAAATTGTGGGATAGAATTGGCGGGACCGTTCTTCGACTACGTAGCGACGGATATTCAGTCGGCAAGTATCAAAAAGAGCGACTAACGGGTGACGGACAAAAATCTGTCGCTAGTCCATCGCTAAATATACGTTCCAGACTTAAATTGAAACGACGGGGGGAACTTTTCGCATTCCCCCCAAATTTACTCTCTCTCCTCTCTCTCTCTCTCTCTCTCTCTCTCTCTCTCTCTCTCTCTCTCTCTCTCCCTCTCTCTCTCTTCCGCAGCTGGAAAATCGATCGGCGTCGGCGTCCTCTCCTCTCTCTCTCTCCCGAAGGTAATCCCCTCTCTCTCTCTCTCACGGTGTCGTAGGGGCAGCGGGGGCGGCGGGCTTGGGACAGGGGCGTCGGGGACTGGACGACGGCGGTGGGCGGGGGGTTGTGGGTGGCGGGGCTGCGGAGGGATGGGGCGGGCTTGGGGCAGGGGCGTCGGGGGCTGGGCGGCGGCGGTGGGCGGGGGGTTGTGGGTGGCGGAGCTGCGGGGGGCGGCGGGCTTGGGGCGGGGGCGTCGGGGGCTGGACGGCGGGCTTGGGGCGACGGGCTTGGATCGGGGGCGGCGGGTGGCTTTGCTTCTCAAATTCTAGTTTTAATTAGGTGTTTATATCGGCTAAATAATATGTTATCAATATTGGGTGTTATCTATTAGTTTTGTGGTGTTTGGATTAGTAAATATGAATATGGGGTTTGGGTTCATAGTGTATGTTCACTGTCTCAAGGACAGTGCGAGTTCTTCATCTGCCTTCTTTGTTAAGAATATCCTTGGGACATTCGCTTCACCAAAGTCACTGAATAAGTGAAGTTTTTCCTGAAAAACCGATCCTTAGAGTGTATCAGTTGTGTGCTTCTATATAGATGTATATATATATATATATCTAACTGTGATATACATATGTGTATGTGTGCTTCTATATAGATGTATATATCTATACATCTAACTGTGATATACATATGTGTATGTGTGCTTTAGAGAGTGAGGAATGAAGGCAGGCAATGATGATATGACAATCTCAGTTAGCGACGGATTAGTGACCGGTTAGCGACGGATTTTTCTAGCTCCATTTGCATTAATCTACGGTACGACATGGTGATCAGGACATAGTCCCTGCAGCCATTCGACTGGCGAGGCAGAAACTATGTAGCCGTAGATAAAGTTGACTGTCCTCCAACCCTCATCCCTCTGCAATGATGATACGACAACCTATCACTATATCTTATATAGTAGTAGATGATGTCTTAGTATTACATTATGTGAGTTCATCTTGATTCTGTTATATCCTTCAGATACTAGATACGATAAGAACATATACTACACCATATGTACAGAACATAGATGATTCACATTAATGTATGATAGAATAAATTTTGGATTGTGTTCTGAGCCATCGTTCTCAAACTTAAAATACATAGGAATTAGTAGTGTGAGAGCGCCGGAGAGAATGAGAGCGCCGGAGGGAAGGAGGAGAGAGAGTGAGAGAGTAAAATGGTACGACATAGTGAAGTAGTACTGTATTTTGGCTCCAGCTCCAGCTCCATTTGCATTAATCTACGGTACGACATGGTGATCAGAACATAGTCCCTGCAGCCATTCGACTGGCGAGGCAAAAACTATGTAGCCGTAGATAAAGTTGACTGTCCTCCGACCCTCATCCCTCGGCAATGATGATACGACAACCTATCACTATATCGTATATAGTAGTAGATGATGTCTTAGTATTACATTATGTGAGTTCATCTTGATTCTGTTACATTCTTCAGATACTAGATACGATAAGAACATATGCTACTCCATATGTACAGAACATAGATGATTCACACTAATGTATGCTAGAATGAATCTTGGGTTGTGTTCTGAGCCATCCGTTCTCACACTTAGCAAAAAAATAAAATTTTCTGTACTTTATCGGCTTACGAAAATATACTTAAATTACATGACGGTTCCTTTTGTTAGCTTGCTTATGTTATATATATTATTTGTGAATATCGATCTTACCAGATGGCACCCATGAACCGAGGAGTGGCACGTCATTTGAGGGAAATAGTGAATGCTGAGGTGGCTCCTCCTACTGTTAAGGTAGAAGTGGCACCGGTAGCTAGTGAGACCGAGAGTTCTATTCATCCAGCACCGGTAGCTAGTGAGACCGGGAGTTCTATTCATGCAGCACTTGCAAGGGACTACATCTCTCCTCACGCCAAAGATCCCGCTTATTCGAGGTGGTTGCGTGATCGTATCACTGAGCGTTTGCGTGAGCTGTGTGGTTCTCATTAGCTATTAGTACTTATTTGTATTGGACTATTTGTATTGGACTACATTGTGGTTATATTAGACTATTTGTATTAGACTACATATATGAATTAGTACTGTGTCAATCTCTGGATTGTATTGGACTACGACATGGTGATCAGGACATAGTCCCTGCAGCCATTCGACTGGCGAGGCAAAAACTATGTAGCCGTAGATAAAGTTGACTATCCTTCGACCCTCATCCCTTGGCAATGATGATACGACAACCAACCAGAGAGGATACTCTGAGAGATCCATCTGAGTAGGACGTATACTCTGAGAGATCACCTTTACAAGAATGATATCAATAGTGGGATTGAGTGTTGGAGGAGATATTATCAGAGTATACGTCCTACTCAGATGGATCTCTCACCGTTACTATTTTTTTTGACAGCATGGTGGATATGCTCCGTCAACAGATTTTTGCTCCGAGCCAAAACTTTTCCCCGGAGCTCAAGTGGACATCCTTCGTGTAGAGCTCGAGTGAGAGGTTCCTGACAGCATGGTGGTCTTCTTTGTCAAAGTATCCGTGCTCGTCCCACATTGGTTGTGGGACGAGCACGGATACTTTGACAAAGGAGACCACCATGCTGTCAGGAACCTCTCACTTGAGCTCTACACGAAGGATGTCCACTTGAGCTCTGGGGCAAAGTTTTGGCTCAAAGCAAGAATTTGTTGACGGAGCACATCTACCATGCTGTCAGAAAAAAATAGTAACGGTGAGAGACCCATATGAGTAGGACGTATACTCAGATAATATCTCCTCCAACACTCAATCCCACTACTGATATCATTCTTGTAAAGGTGATCTCTCAGAGTATAAGTTCTACTCAGATGGATCTCTCAGAGTATCCTCTCTGGTTGGGTTGTGTTCTGAGCCATCCGTTCTCACACTTAAAATACATATGAATTAGAACTGTGTTTTGTATTTTCGACGAACCCAGGGATTAGATTCTGTATTTTGTATTTTGGTTTCTGTATTTTGGCTCCAGCTCCATTTGCATTAATCTACGGTACGACATGGTGATCAGGACATAGTCCCTACAGCCATTCGACTGGCGAGGCAGAAACTATGTCGCCGTAGATAAAGTTGACTGTCCTTCGACCCTCATCCCTCAGCAATGATGATACGACAACCTATCACTATATCTTATATAGTAGTAGATGATGTTTTAGTATTACATTATGTGAGTTCATCTTGATTCTGTTATATCCTTCAGATACTAGATACGATAAGAACATATACTACACCATATGTACAGAACATAGATGATTCACACTAATGTATGCTAGAATGAATTTTGGGTTGTGTTCTGAGCCATCCGTTCTCACACTTGGAGATAAATCGAATTTTTGCTATTTTATCTGAGCCATCCGGGCAATCGAACTCCTCCTCCTCCTTAAAGTATTGTAATTAAAAAAATTGAAATATTTGTGGGAATTTTGGAATATTTGTGCTATGATCGGATTATAACGACGAATATTAGGTTACTCTTCAGGATAATTGATGTCTATTTTATATTAATTTGGTTTGGTCTATATGATTCTTGGATAATTGGTGTGCATTAAATTCGTATGTACATATTTGGTCTATGTGATTCTTGGATAATTGGTGTGCATTATATATTCGGTATATGTGATTGTTGGATAATTGGTGTGCATTATATATTCGTTTGGTTTATGCATATTTTTATGAACAGGAAAAGTGCTGTAATTTTTTTCAAAAAAATCTCAGTTAGCGACGGACTAGTGACCGGTTAGCGACGAATATTTCCAGCTCCATTTGCATTAATCTACGGTACGACATGGTGATCAGGACATAGTCCCTGCAGCCATTCGACTGGCGAGACAGAAACTATGTCGTCGTAGATAAAGTTGACTGTCCTTCGACCCTCATCCCTCGGCAATGATGATACGACAACCTATCACTATATCTTATATAGTAGTAGATGATGTTTTAGTATTACATTATGTGAGTTTATCTTGATTCTGTTATATCCTTCAAATACTAGATACGATAAGAACATATACTACACCATATGTACAGAACATAGATGATTCACACTAATATATGCTAGAATAAATTTTGGGTTGTGTTCTGAGCCATCCGTTCTGATCAAGCATCTTCCTTCTCCTCTCTTCCACCATGGCTCTGGACCCATCTGCTCCTTCCTACTTCCCTTCTTCTTATTTGACTCTCTCAGTCACATATGATATCTACCTCAAGTGTAGAGTCGGGGGAGAAGAAGTGGACAGGAAGAGGAGGGGGAAGTAGCACAGCCGGCGGTATGACCCGGAGGAAGTACAGATATTTTCTTCAACATCCGTAGGAGAACTATAAAGATATATCTTTTCACAACATGTCACCTTGTCAAAGACCCTTAATATGAATATCATGTTACCGCGGTGTCGGAAGACTAACATGTCATAATTTTTTAAGCCGTGTGTTTTGACATAATCTTCCCAACCCTTTCCTCCTATGTAGTAATCTTGCTTTACTACATAGCAGGAAAGAGTTTGGAGGATTATGTCAAAACACACGGCTTAAAAAATTATGACATTTAGTTTTTCGACACCGCGGTAACATGGTTGTCACATTAAGGGTCTTTGACAAGGTGATATATTGTGAAAAGATATATCCTTATAGTTCTCCTACGGATATTGAAGAAAATCTCTGTACTTCCTCCGGGTCATGCCGCCGGCTGTGCTTCTTCCCCCTCCTCTTCCTGCCCACTTCTTCTCCCCCAACTCTACACTTGAGGTGGATATCATATGTGGCTGAGAGAGTCAAATAAGAAGAAGGGAAGTAAGGAGGAGCAGATGGGTCCAGAGCCATGGTGGAGGAGAGGAGAAGGAAGATGCTTGATCAGAACGAAGGAATTGATGGATGGAAGAGAACTAGAAAGCACTGATCCTTCCTGTTGTGAGAACTGTGAAGAGTGAGAAAGGAGAGGGGGGTCTTTGATTTTTGCATTCATCATCATTAGAGGGATCAGCACTGGAAAAGTTGTGACGTTGATAGCATGAGAGAGGGAGAGGGTGAATGGAGGGAGGGAAGTGGCTGCATGCCTTTGGCTCACTCGAGCGATATTTGTCCTCCGACCTTCATCCCTCGGCAATGATGATATGACAACCTATCACTATATCTTATATAGTAGTAGATGATGTCTTAGTATTACATTATGTGAGTTCATCTTGATTCTGTTACATTCTTCAGATACTAGATACGATAAGAACATATACTACAACATATGTACAGAACATAGATGATTCACACTAATGTATGCTGGAATGAATTTTGGGTTGTGTTCTGAGCCATTCGTTCCCATACTTGGCAATTAAGCATGTGAAATAGAACTGATTATGTTTAGTTTGTCTTACGATACAGATTTTTACATCCAAATTGAAATGGATCGTTACTTCGTTGATTGTACATGGATGTACTAGCGGATCAACCTCCTGGATCGTAGGTACTTATAAGTATTGACCGTATCAGATTATTATCGATCTATCGTTTTGGTATGGGCCGTATCGGTTGGTATTGGTCTTAGCGAATTGGTATCGTCCTATCCGATATGTATCGGCTGTATAGCTAGGATTCATATTGGCCTTATCGATTTGGTATCGGTCATATCCGATAGGTATCGGCTGTGTTGGATTAGTATAGACCATTTCGGATTAGTATCGTGGAAGGTTTAGTAACAACTGTACTTAGATTTCTCTCTTCTAGAGCTAGATTACCATTGCAAGAGAGTCACGAGAGCGTAGCTGGCCAGTTACAGAACATACATACTTCCTTTTCAATCTCGTTTTTCCTGATGAAAAAAGAAGCATGTATGTTACTGTAACTGGCCAATCACGATCTGGTGACTCTCTTGCAATGGTATTCTAGCTCGAGAAGAGAGAAATCCAAGTACAGTTGTTACTAAACCTTTCACGATACTAATCCGAAATGGTCTATACTAATCCAACACGGCCGATACCTATCGGATATGACCTATACCAAATCGATAAGGCCAATATGAATCCTAGCTATACGGCCGATACATGTACATATCGGATAGGACGATACCAATTTGTTAAGGCCAATACCAATCTGATACGTCCTATACCAAACTGATAGACCGATACTAATCTGATACACTAGATACTAAGTACATCCGGCCTATACCAGCGGATCCACCAATTACTGCACGATAGGCCCAACGACTCCAGTTACATCCGTTTATTGGTGAGTACATGATTACATAGTAATTCTATTAGTCTTATGATACAGATTTTTACTCTCTCATGCTACCAACGTCATAACTTTTCCAGTGCTGCTCCCTCTAATGATGATGAACGCAAAAAACCAACGTCACAACTTTTATAATTTGAGTAAATTTTTTACCCTATATAAAAATTTCTGTTGTCAGAGAGATAGCTCATAGGACTCGTCGAGGTGGTGCTTCTAGTCGAGGAAGGGGCCGAGGCAAGAAACCCTTGGAGGTCGACACGGAGGAAGTCCCCGTCGTCAAACAAGAGCCGGTGACTGTTAAGGAGGAGGTGTTACCAAAGGTCGAGGTCAAGGAAGAACCGATGACCATCAGAGAAGAGATTGCTCCCAAGGTTGAAGTTAAGGAGGAGCCACCGTCAGAGAGTAGTAGCATCGGGGCTGACCCTCCTGTCCCTACAGAAGACCCCAACCAGATTGAGCCTTCGTATGCAAAGTGGCTGATAGAATGGTACATGCCTCAACGCAACTATGATCCCTGGCTGTGAGGATTCATCGTCTGACTTGCGGTCTTTGCTGAGGCCAAAGTCGATTTTCTTATGTGTTTTGGAATTTTGGAATATTTGTGGGAATTTTGGAATATTTGTGGGAATTTTGGAATATTTGTGCTATGATCGGATTATAACGACGGATATTAGGTTACTCTTCAGGATAATTGATATCTATTTTATATTAATTTGGTTTGGTCTATATGATTTTTGGATAATTGGTGTGCATTAAATTCGTATGTGCACATTTGGTCTATGTGATTCTTGGATAATTGGTGTGCATTATATATATTTGGTCTATGTGATTGTTGGATAATTGGTGTGCATTATATATTGGTTTGGTTTATGCATATTTTTGCGAACAGGGAAAGTGCTGTAATTTTTTTCAAAAAAATCTCATTTAGCGACGGACTAGTGACCGGTTAGCGACGGATATTTCCAGTTTTCGACTACTGTTCGACGGCATATCCGTCGCTAACTGGAGATTTGAAAATGTTTCCAGGTAGCGACGGAAGGTCGACGGAATATCCGTCGGCAACGTTCTGGTGGTATATAGTTCGACGGAATGGAGACGACTCACCCGTCGCCATGGTTCTGGAAATGCCAAGCATTTCCAGAATATGGTCGACGGATAATCCGTCAGTATTCCGTCGCTACGCCGTCCTCTGTTAGCGATGGCGATCGACGGAATAGCGACGGAACGATACACTCTGATACGCTATTACGACGGTTTACCGACGGACCATTACGTCGCTAGTGTCTACACAGTTCAGTATTAAATACTTGAAATGGACGAAAGCCCGTCGGAAAGTCGTCGCTAATGCTTCGTATTGTGAAGTCGACAAGCCGTCGCTATTCCGTCCCTTGACGACGGCTTAGCGACGGACCGTTATTAGCGACGAGCTGATTGCCGACGAATTATTTTGGCCAAGATCCGTCAGTGATCGATCGCTAATACAAATTGTCGACGGACGAGCGACGGATCTGGCCGTCGCTAAATCGACATATTTTGGTAGTGATTCATTCCTGCGGCTTCCTATATTTGGCGGAGTTAATCCCGCGATACTGATTAAAGGAATCCTCAGATCGTGTCAACCCAGCAGGGCTAGCCAAACCATAAGACAAATAACACATTGATTATGCACCAGTCCCTCGGAGGGCCACCGCGCTAAAATATATAATACATAGCTCGTAGAGGTCGGATATAGCCATCCGCTATAGGCGAATAAAACCATATCCGGGGCGGCCAACCCGACACGTTAGGACTGAACCTGGGGTGGCTAGTATGGCACGATCTCGGGATTCTTCCCACCCAATGCATCTACCAAGTTAGTTACCTAATTAATCCCTAGGTTATCCTCAGAGTTCACATGTCGTGGTCACATGTTAGCTCCTCTAGATGTCGTACATTGTACGAGTACCCCAAGAAGGGATCCGTGTTGGCTCAAGGAGTCATACGTAGGTACCCCTTCTTGGTGTAATGCAACACACAACACATACCACGTCATTGCTGCTACCGACCATTCGCTATGTAAATGCTGGACTCTTGGAGGTACTGGCAGGTATCACGTAGGAACACTTAGCGCATAGGATAGCACCTCGGTGCTCACATAGATTGTACCTCAGTACACACATAGGGTTATCCAGCCATCACATATGTAGTCAGAATAGAAATGAGGACTAAGATACAAGGAACATGCGGCCAGGACTCATGCGGCTGGATTATGCGGGGCACATGCGGCTCATGACGGACGGGGTGCATACGGCTCAGAAGTTCAGAGTTCATACGGCAATGAAGGATTATGCGGCTGCGAAGGCTTTATGTGGCCGAAACTGCCCACGGCCATGCGGCACGATCGCACGCGGCTGGAAAATGCTTATGCGGCTCGAATGCTCATGCGGCTGTAATTGCTTATGCTGCTAGGAATGCTCATGCGGCTGCAATTGCCTATGCGGCTAGAAATGCTCATGCGGCTGCAATTGCTTATGTGGCTAGGAATGCTCATGCGGCTGCAATTGCTTATGCGGCTAGGAATGCTTATGCGGCTGCAATTGCTTATGCGGCTAAGAATGCTCATGCGGCCGAAGAAAACTATTCATCATCCCTGCCAGAACCAGCACAGACGAACCTAGGAGAAGTCCAAATATTGTTTTGGCCACAACTTCCTCAAAACAAGTCAAAATCTAACTTTCCAAAGGTCAAAATTGTATAGAATCAAATTTCCTACAACATAGGACCACTGGTTTTTCGAAAATAGCCAATTTTGATAGATCAATCCATGAAAACTTATGAAACCCTAGTTTTATGAGCTTAGATTTACACAAATCTAGCCATTAAAATCATAAACTTCAAGAACTAAACTTGTAGAGAATGAAAAGAAGAACAATGTAGACAAATAAAATCAAGTAAAAATCAAAAACGGAAAAATGTACTAATCCCCACTTTTGAGCAAGTTGTACTTGCCTGTGGGTGGTTGAGGGAAATAAATGGGAAGAGTGAATGAGGAGAGAGAGAGTGAGGAAGAGAATATAAATAGGGGTTAGCTTAAAAACCCTAATCCTTGATCATGCTCTAACCATAAATAACAGAATTATGCTCATGCTAAATACAGACTCCATGTACAGAATTCCTGAAAGAATACGTATATTGGGATTGGGGAGTAACATCGCGCCTACTTCCCATAACTGATTCAACTCATCTATCAAAGGCTGTAAGTACACATCAATATTCCTCTTGGGATTGTTCGGACCAGAAATTATAACGGTTAGAAACATGTACTGAGTCTTCATGCACATCCAAGGCGGTAGGTTATACGGAGTGACAATCACAGGCAGCACGAATACTGGGATCCCAAAAGACCAAAAGGAGTAAAACCGTCAGAAGATAGCCCCAACCTGACATTACGCGAATCTGAAGCAAAATCAGGATACACTCGATCAAAGTGCTTCCACGTTTTTCCATCGGATGGGTGATCCAACACTCCTTCAATCTGTTCTCGCATGTGCCAACTCATATTTTTGGCCGTCTCTTTCACCATAAATAATCTTTGCAACCGCGGTGTTAAAGGCAAGTAGTGCATTGAATCGGTCGGTCTTCTTGCAATGGTAGACCTTCCTGTACTAGTTGTCTTATAGCGATCAGCACCACAAAATCTGCACACATCTGCGTCCTTGTCGTCTTTGTAGTACAGCATGCACCCATTGCGACAAGAATCAATTTTTTTGTATCCCATCCAGAGCGATCTCACCATCCTCTTAGACCGATAGCAGTCTTTAGGTAACTTAGCACCCGCCGGCAAGATCTCTATAATCAACTCCAATACTCGGTTGTAGCATTCTTACGACATGTTAAAATCTGACTTAATGCTCAACAGTCTTGTAACCACTTCCAACGGTGAATGATCCTCACAACCAGGATACAATGGAGTCCTTGCATTCTCCAGCAACTCCATAAACTTTACAGCATCGACATTCGGTGCCTCCTCAGCTGCATCATGAACGAAACTAGGCCTCGCAGCGTCGAAAACCATGTTCACGTACCCATCGTCGTATGTATGATTATCTGAAACAAAATTAGGTACCGCATGCATATATGGCTCAACATAAGGCTTCGGCTCTGATGCTAAAGACACAAGTTCTCCGTGTATGATCTACTGATAGTAATTAGGCGTGAAACCCCTCGAGTACAAATGATATGTCACTTCCACTTCTGGATAATATTTCACGTTATGATATTTCACACACGAACACTTAATTTTGGTGTCGTCCATGTACTGAGGGAACGCCTTAGCAAACTGTAGGAACTGCTCTACTCCCGCTATGTATTTATCCCGCACACCACACATATCATCAGGACGACGATTGTACATCCATGAATAATTCCGCAAGTAGTAATTCATATCCATTTAAAAATAATTCTGCAAAGATGGACACACATGTTCAGCGCAGTAACTAGTCAAACTGGGTAAAGTTGAGTTGACTAAGTCAATATCTTGGACAAACTAGTCAAACTGGGTGAAGTTGACTAAGTCTAGGCAATTATCCTTCACTAGATATAGACATGGAACAAATACCGATATTTGCAGTATCCGAACTTTCTAGTGTATATTATAGTAGAGAGACATGGTAACCGTGTGTAGGGGTGCAACTCGGACGGGTTGGGTCGGGCTTGAGGTCAACCCGAGCCCAACTAGATGAATCATAAACCTAATCCGAGCCCAAGCCCGGCCCGACCTCGGGTTCAACATATGAAGCCCAAGACCAAGTCCGGAGGATCGGGTTGAACTTGGGTTGGGTCGAATCCATCGGGTAATATTGACCAACTGTTGACTTTCATTCAACTGGTCAACTCTGTTTGGTTTCGGATCAATTCTAGTCACTTTTAGGCTAAGTTTGACTTTCGGTTGACTTTCGTTAACTTTTGGTCAAAACGGTCAACCGATGTCAAAACTAGTCTAAGAGCACTAATCCTAACCATTACCAACCAAGACAATCAATTTCTAACCATATCCTAACACCTTAGACTCATACCTTAGCTTCTAGGCAATTACCTTAACTTACCCTATTACCTTACCCTTTCATAGCTAGGGTAAATCCTAATTATCTTGTGATACCATCTTGGTATCGCAAGATACCTCAACCTGTCACGCTCACTCTAGCCCACATCTAACTCTAATACAAAACTTCTAATATAAAATCTTACTAACATATCTTTCACAATTTCCTCACTCTCTAACACAAACCACATCCTATTACCAAACATTTCCTTAACATATTATCTAACCACTAACATACTCTTCTAACTAAACGCTCAACTCACTAACTCACTAACAACACACACACACAACATGAAGGGGGTTAAGTGACTATTTTTGATGAAAATGATGAATGGATGAATGAATGGTGAATGGGTGAATGGATGAATGAATGAATGGTGAATGGGTGAATGGATGAATGAATGGTGAATGGTGAATGAATGAATGAATGAATGAATGGTGAATGGGTGAATGAATAAATGAATGGTGAATGGGTGAATGAATAAATGAATGGACTGCTATATGTGAAGGATGAATGGATGGATGAATGAATGGATATGGATGAATGGCGAATGGGTAAACGAATGAATGAACGGTGAATGGGTGAATGAATAAATGAATGGTGAATGGGTGAATGAATAAATGAATGGACTGCTATATGTTTAGTCATCGTTTAAGTATTTGAGTTAATTAAATAATTAACTCTCTCACATCCTCATTTCTTTTATGTTTAGTCATCAAACAAATGGAAGGAGATAAGAACTAGGATAAAAGAAAAATGCATATGTAAAATATATATATATATATATATATATATATAAAATATATATATATATATATGTACATACTACATGCATATGCAGTTTTTCAATTTCTTCTTTTTTACTATCCAAACATACCCCTATATAAAGAGACCACCAGCTCTTATGGAGGGTGAGTAGAAACTCTTTCTATCAGCCAGTCCATTCTTTCAACATTCCAGTGGTTATTCCGAAAAGGAGCTGATACAAATAGAATTCCATAAGTTCTATTGACTGTACAACGAGCGTTCACTGAGAACAAATCGACTAGGAGAATGTCCAATCTTACTTTGAGCAATGATGGTTCTGACCAACCCAACATAATGTTGGACTAATCTTTTTTAGCAAGCTTTGTAGCAGTTTTCACTGCTTACAATTATTTAGCTTTTTTTTTCTGCTTCAACCTATACAGGGCTGGCCTTGGAGTAAGCCGGACAAGCCATCGGACTTGGACATGAACCCGACACATGAACCCGAGCCCAACCCGATTGTTGATCGGGTTCAAATATTTTAACCCAAATCCGAGCCCGAACCCGAGTATCTTCAACCCTAACGCAACCCATTAACGGGTTTATCCGATTGGGTTTGGCCCATGTGTGTGTGTGTGTGTGTGTGTGTCCGTGTGTGTGTGTGTGTGAGAGAGAGAGAGGAGGAGGAGGGAGAGGAGTTAGGTTAGGGTTTACCTGAGGAAGATGAGGAGGAGCTCGGATTGGGGGAGGAGGAGCTCGAGGAGGAGGAGCTCGACGGGAGGGGTAGGGGTCGCCGGGAGGGGGGGAAGGAGTCGCCGGGGGGGAGAAGGGGTCGCCGGGGGGGGAGGGAGTAGCCGGGGGTCGAGGGGGAAAGAAAATTCTAAAATTTTCGAGTGAGGGGGAAAAAGGAAACAGTGTGCCCTAAGTAAAAAAGTTAGCGACGTCAAGAGGCGACGTCACTAAACGTCACAAATATTTTAATATATGGCGACATGTTTTAATAATATGTCGCTGAACGTCGCTATTCAGCGACGTAATTTATCTCTTGTCGCTGAACGTCGCTATTCAGCGACGTTTTGCGATGTCTATAGAAAGGAGTCGCTATATTCGATATTTAGCGACGTTATTTTATTCCGTCGCTAAATTACGTCGCTAATAGAGCATATTTTAGTAGTGTCCCCCCTCCTCCCACTTCCGTCCACCCTCTCCCATCCCCCCCTCCTCCCACGCTGTCGTGCCCTAGGGGGAGAGGCGGGGGCGGGTGGCCGGAGCGGGGCGGGGGGGGGAGGGAGGCGATCGGAAGCGGAAGGGAGGGTGGCCGAAAGCAGGAGGGGGGGTGGCCGGAAGCGGAAAGGGGGGTGGGGGAATAATTTTCATGTTTGACCATAGGTATTTTCGTCCAAAAAAAAATTCGGGTATCAACTTGTTACAAAAAAGTTTAGGGTATGAAGTTGAAAAACAGGAATAGTTGAGGGTATCAAAGTGTAATTAAGCCTATTTTTATTTTAGTCAAAATTTGTAGCACTTGTGAGCTGCAATGGAATATTGTCCCCACTTGAAAAATACTAGCAAGCTAAGAGGCTCTCTAAATTTGGAGCGTATTACAACATCCACAATGGGAGAGATTTCAAGTGCCACATTTTGACTTTAGTTAAATTTTGTAACACTTGAAGGTTGTAGTGGGCACTTGTCCATACTTGAAAATTATTAGAAAGTTAAGAAAGACTCCATATTTGGAGTGTGTCCTATCTTCTCTACATTAATTTATGGGTCCATCAAATTAATCATTATTACCGAACAAGGAAGAAAAATAAAGAGAAAAGGAGGAAGAGAATCTTTCCAACCATGAAAGAAAAATGAAGAAAAAAGAGAGAAAAAATGTTAATTTGGAGTGTATCATTGTGTGCCAACATTAAGGAGACACTCCAAAAATAATAGTTTATACAATTTCTAATAATATGAATAATAACGCAGCTGGACCCACAAAAAAGAAAATAAAATAAATGAAAAAGAGGAGGTTAATTTGAAGAATGGATTTGATGTGTTATTTGGAGTGTGTCATTGTGTGCCAATATAAGGGGACATTCAAAAGTAGTGTTTTACACTATTTTTAAAACTTTTAGAGTATGATATGAAGTATCTCCATTGTGGATGCTCTTAGTAATTATATTAGTAGAAGGTGTGTAATTTATATGTTAATTTATCGAACATCTTCTTGATTTGGATTCGTTTTGATATTTGTTAGTGCCGAGGCACAATTTTCGATGGAAAATTCTGAAACTGAAATAATTGTAAAGACAACGTTTCAAATGCAACACCTTAAAGAAGATGTGCAACAGAGATCCTGGAGGATTCTGAATTACGAGGATCTAAAAAGATTCTACGTAATACACAAAAAATCTAAAGAGATTTTTGTGCAAGCGACTATCGGCAGTAGAGCTTCTAAAAAGAAGTTACTGTAAAAGGCAACAGCAGCGATGACAGGCGAGAATGAAATGCTGGGGTGAATGAACCACCGTTGCTCAAAGCTTTATTCGCCCCACACGAGCACGAACAGCTTCTAGGAACCAGCAAGTTCACGAAGAACTTCTGGAACGCTCGTAAGTCAATATTTGAGATTTGAACGGGCTTCCTGGACTTTACAGACTCCCTTCACTCTCTTCTTGGTGCATCTTTCAAAGGAGGCCAAGGGGCTCTATTTATAGAGTGGAGTTGAGACTCCACCTCTTCTCCTATCCGATGTGGGACTAAAATACCAATACTCAAAAATAGAGTTTGATATTTTAGATCATCCCACAATCAGCATAGAAGCGTGCCAGTCCACGCCTACCCCCCAAACACTCCCGTGCATGTACGAGACATCCTGGAGTCCGTGTCCGAGTCCGAGTCCGTACAACAAAAATTAACTTGCATCCTTATTGGATTTAATCCTTTTTCCTTCTAGGAAAATACTTCCACATGGCACAAACTTGTGCCCCACTACACCTCATGTACACACCTCAACACAAGCAATGCATTATATTGAGATACTCACCATTTGGTGTAGCCGATGTGGGACTATCTTTTCTAGTCCAAAGGCAAAAATACCAACAATCTCCCACATATCTCAATATACGGGATGAGCGTTCCCCACAGTGACTGCCCATCATGCATTAGGAGAGATGTCGCTAAGACTTGAATCTTCCCGCATAGGTTAAATAACAACATGATACAAGAATGGACTAAGCCTTGAATTCTGCACCATAACTGCAATTCTTCCTACTCACATAATGACATCAACTGTGCTTCTGGCTGCACATTGAAGGCCCTGTGCCAGCCTGGTTTCAGTGTATAATTTTGGGCGTCTACAAGTTTACCTTTAAGAGACGGCCTGATATCTCTTTCCATACACTATAGGTGAGTTCTTTATTAAAGAGATATGGCATGAAGCCTTGCGCTTCCTTGCGGTGCTACGCCGCTATGACATGGCCTGAAGCCGAGGCATTACCCCTACCTGGGAACCTCATCGTAGTGTCATACTACTGTAGCATGAGGTCACAAGCCTCTTTGTAGTGCCAAACTACCCAGCATGAAGCCTAAGGCTTCCTTGCGGTGTTACGCCGCAACGATATGGCTTGCAATGCCGAGGCTTTACCCCTACCTGGGTACCTCATCGTGGTGTCGTGCCACTGTAACATGGGGCCAACCTCCCCTTTGTAGTGATGTCTACAACTCTTTAATTACGTCATACAGCATTAGGCTACCTGCCTATTTGCGGTGCTACGCCGCTATGACTTGGCTTGCAAAGCCGAGGCATTACCCCTACCTGGGAACCTCATGGTGGAGTCACCCCACTGTAGCATGGAGTTTCACTCCTTGTAGTGCTGCTCTACCGTGCTTCCTGTAAAGCACACCAGGCATTCACTCTGCCTGAGAACTCATTAATACGTTTAAGCCAACCTTCCACAGGATCTGTTTTTTCTGCAGAAAATACATAGTAGACAACAGTGGTTATGGGTCCGTATCCCTTTCATGTTCCAGAGAACAAGTACCCACTGTTACCTGATAGTTTCCCAGTCAGTGATCCTCCTTTGAACCAAAAGTTAGATGCCTAGTAAATTTCTCTTTGAACTAATAGCATAAAACTTTATGGTAGGATTACAAAGACACACTATCAGAATGCCTTCAAGCCCATTTTACAAGCTGTGTCATCGACCAGCTGGCGCTTGAGGCCCTTGGTGAACGGATCCGTCTGGTTCTCCTGACTCCGAACATCAATCACTGCAATAACACCTCTCTTGATAAGATCGTGTACTGCTCTGTGCTTCAACCGCACCGTTTTCTTCTTCTCGTTGAAGAGTTCATTTGATGCCACTGCTGCTGCCGCCTGGTTGTCACAGTATATCGGTATTGTCGGTATCTGAACCCCAACCACCGAAAGATCATACATGAGCTCCCGAAGCCACTCTGCTTCATCTGCAGCAGCATCCAATGCAAAGAATTCAGATTCTATGGAGGAGCGAGATAACATAGTCTGCTTCTTCGACTTCCACGATATAGCAGCTCCGCCCATGGCGAATACGAATCCACCTGTGGAATACTCGCTCTCCATATCTGAACACCAGCTAGCATCACTGAAGCCTTCCACTACTGACGGATCTCCGCTGTAGAAAAGTGCATATGTCTGAGTTTTCTTGAGATATCTCATAACACGCTTCACAGCTTTCCAGTGCTCAACGCCTGGATTGCTAGTGAACCGACTCAGCATTTCCACGGCAAAAGCTATGTCAGGCCTTGTGGCAGTAGTAGCGTTCATCAAGCTTCCGATGACGCTAGCGTACTCCAACTGCCTGACGCTTTCCCTCGAATTAGGCTCCAGCTTCTGATCACTCCGGTACGGTGTATCAATTATGGAAAGATCTTGATACCCGTAGCAAGTGAGCATCTTCTCAATATAATGAGATTGTGACAGTGCTATTCCAGTGCCTGTCCGGATGATCTTGAGCCCCAAGATTACGTCGGCATCCCCCAAGTCCTTCATACTGAACTTGGTTGAGAGGAATTTCTCTGTCTCTGTGATGTAGCTTAAATCCGTACCTAGGATTAGCATGTCGTCCACGTAAAGATAAACGATTACTCCTCTTCCGTCAGCAAACTTCGTATAGACACACTTGTCTGTTTCACTGACACTGTAGCCATTTGACCTTATCACCTTGTCAAACTTCTCATGCCATATTTTGGGAGCTTGTTTCAAACCATACAGAGACTTCATCAACTTGCAGACTTTGTCTTCCAGACCTCTGACGACAAAACCTTCTGGTTGTTGCATGTAGATCTCTTCGGTCAGCTCGCCATTAAGGAATGCCATTTTTACATCCATCTGATGTATCACCAGCTTGTGTATTGCTGCTAGAGCAATTAACAATCTGATGGTTGTCATCCGAGCTACTGGAGCATAAGTGTCAAAGTAGTCGATCCCCTGCTTCTGAGCAAACCCCTTGGCCACTAGCCTGGCCTTGAACTTGTCAATGGTTCCATCTGCTTTCATCTTCTTC
This sequence comes from Iris pallida, assembly GCA_029216955.1. Lineage (NCBI taxonomy): Eukaryota > Viridiplantae > Streptophyta > Magnoliopsida > Asparagales > Iridaceae > Iris > Iris pallida. The sequence goes on along the minus strand of JANAVB010006596.1, from coordinate 779,693 downwards.
TTGAAGATCCATTTGCATCCGATGGGTCTTGCTCCTTCTGGCAGGTCAACCAATACCCATGTGTTGTTGGAGGTGATTGAGTCAATCTCGTTGTCTATCGCCTCCTTCCAGAATACAGCATCTCTGGTCTTCATCGTCTCATCATAGGTAAGCGGATCTGCTTCCACATGATAGGTGACAAAGTCATCTCCAAAGTCCTTCGGCCTCCTCGTTCGCTTAGTTGACGGCTCAGCGAGTTCTGGTTCAGCTGGTGTCTCCTTAACGACAGCTTCATCTTGGACTACTGGTTCATTAAAGACTTCTGTCTGCTTTGTACCCTCATCATTCTCTGGAAGATCCGCGAGAACAATATTCTTATGTTTTGCAAACTTGTCTTCAAAGTATTCAGCATCGCGAGATTCGATGATATGGTTTAACTCGATATCAAGGAATCTCCGAGCATCACTCTTCTCGGCATACCCCAAGAAGATCGCCTTCGTAGTCCTTGTCCCCAGCTTCTGAATCTTCAGATCCGGGAGCTTCACATAAGCCAGATACCCCCACACTCGAATGACATTCAAGTTAGGTCTGACTTTGAACCAGAGTTCATGAGGAGTTATGTCGGAAGTAGCATATGGCACTCTGTTCAGAATGAACGTTGCCGTTAGTGCAGCTTCTCCCCAGTAGCACTTTGGAAGACCCGCAGTCAACAGCATAGAGTTTATCATCTCTGTCAACGTTCTGCTACTCCGTTGGATTGAGGAGAGTACGGAGCCGTCGTCTCATTGATGATTCCATGTTCTTTACAGAATGATAAGAATTCATGAGTCCAATACTCCCCGCCTCGATCACTCCTTAACCTCTTGAGTTGTTGTCCAGTTTGCCGCTCAGCCTCGGCCCTGAACTCCTTGAACTTCTCGAATGCTTCGTCTTTAGACTTGAACAAGTAGACGAAAGCATACTTTGAGAAGTCATCGATAAAAGTAATGAAATACTCCATCCCGGCCTTTGTAGAGAATTGTTTGAAGTCACAGATATCTGAGTGAACCAACTCCAGAAGATCTGTGCTTCGATGGACCCTGTGAAAGGGTTTCCTTGTGATCTTCGTCTGAGCACATACTTCGTATTTCTCTACCTTACCCCCACACTTGGAGATAAGTCCTAGACTAGACATTCTGTTAATCCTTTTACAATGAACATGTCCTAGCCTATTATGCCACAACTCAAGAGAATAATCAGAAAAAGTGATTGCATTTATATTATCATGCTGGGTTACAACAAGCTGAATCTTGTACATTCCTTCAGTTTGGAAAGCTTTCCCGAAGAATGTACCCTTCTTGGACATCACCAACTGGCCAGCATTGATGTCCATCCTCAAGCCTGCGTTGCAGAGCAGACTTCCAAAGATCAGGTTTTTAGCAATTACTGGAACATGCTTCACACCTTGAAGCGTCAGAGTGTTCCCCGATGTGAGTTTCAGCTCCACCGTCCCGATCCCCAGTACTTCAGCTTGTGCCTGGTTTGCCATTATGACCTTCTCTGAAGTTGGCTCATAAGAGACGAACCAGTCTTTGTCTGAACAGACATGGCAGGTCGCACCAGTGTCTATCCACCAGTTCAAGTCAGCCCCCACAGTTGCAACCTGTGCTATCATGGCAACTAGATTAGTAATCATAGAAACCTTACTAGGCTCACCTTGTTCTTTGGGCTTGGACTTGCATTCGGATTTGTAGTGGCCCTTCTTGCCATAATTGAAGCAAGTCACATGGGACTTGGACTTCTGCTGCTTGAAAGCAGGACCCTTCACTTTCAGATTCGTGAAGTCCTTCTTTTTGCGATGAGAAGCAGCCTGCTTCCCCTGGTATTCTCTGGTTTGGACCAGATTTGCCTTCGCCAGTTGCTTGGACAGAGTATCCATCTTCTGTTGAGAGCGCATCTCGTCCTCAACATGGATCTCTTGCAAGAAATCTTCCAAGCTAATTTCCATCTTCTTTCGATGCATCCTTGTATAGAAGTTGCTCCATCCTGCGGGAAGTTTTGCGACGATCCCTCCAACGACAAACTTATCGACGAGGGGCATGTTCTCGTCTTCTAGTTTCTGACGCAACTTCATAAACTCCTTCACTTGGGGCAGCATCGACTTCTCGTCTTCGAAGGTCCACTTATGGTATTTTTCTACCATGAAGATCTTGGACCGGTTCTCGTCATCTTCATAGAGCTTTCCCAAGGAGTCCCATATCTCTTTGGCAGATGTCTTCTTGGAGTAGGACTCTGCCAGAGAGTCTTCCATGGAATTGAGTATCAGTAGTTTACATATACTGTTTTCTCTCTTCCACTTCGCTTGCTTGGTTGTAGCAGCGGCCACAGCCGCAGCAGATCCAGTGGTTGGAACGATCGGTTCTTCTTCTGATAGCACGTGATCAATATTCACGAGTTAAAGATTTAAAGTGACCTTTCGTTTCCATATCTGGAAGTGTTCGCCATCGAATTTCTCCAATTTGTTAAAACTGGTATCGATGAGCGAAGCACGAGAGTTATCCATCTTCTCAATAAAGCTTTGAGATTGTTAGTGCCGAGGCACAATTTTCGATGGAAAATTTTGAAACTGAAACAATTGTAAAGACAACGTTTCAAATGCAACACCTTAAAGAAGATGTGCAACAGAGATCCTGGAGGATTCTGAATTACGAGGATCTAAAAAGATTCTACGTAATACACAAAAAATCTAAAGAGACTTTTGTGCAAGCGACTATCGGCAGTAGAGCTTCTAAAAAGAAGTTACTGTAAAAGGCAACAGCAGCGATGACAGGCGAGAATGAAATGCTGGGGTGAATGAACCACCGTTGCTCAAAGCTTTATTCACCCCACACGAGCACGAATAGCTTCCAGGAACCAGCAAGTTCACGAAGAACTTCTGGAACACTCGTAAGTCAATATTTGAGACTTGAACGGGCTTCCTGGACTTTACAGACTCCCTTCACTCTCTTCTTGGTGCATCTTTCAAAGGAGGCCAAGGGGCTCTATTTATAGAGTGGAGTTGAGACTTCACCTCTTCTCCTATCCGATGTGGGACTAAAATACCAATACTCAAAAATAGAGTTTGATATTTTAGATCATCCCACAATTAGCATAGAAGTGTGCCAGTCCACGCCTACCCCCCGAACACTCCCGTGCATGCACGAGACATCCTGGAGTCCGTGTCCGAGTCCGAGTCCGCACAACAAAAATTAACTTGCATCCTTGTTGGATTTAATCCTTTTTCCTTCTAGGAAAATACTTCCACATGGCACAAACTTGTGCCCACTACACCTCATGTGCACACCTCAACACAAGCA
>JANAVB010006596.1:731379-771379 GCA_029216955.1 Iris pallida | reverse complement strand
CTAAAATATTTAGGTGATATCATCTTCCATTATATAGTATATAACAGGTTACAAATATGACAGCTGACATGACAAAATTTAACATTAAAATTAATACTACTATTAACATTTATATTAAATTAACATGATAACTAATATTAAGATTAACTTTAAGGGGGCGTTTGGTTCAAGTTTTTGTAGTTTGGGAATAGATTTTGAATTCCTTACCCATGTTTGGTATGTTTAGGATTGGAAATGAAGAGGGAATAGGAGGGGCTTAGGGGGAAAAGCTATTCCCATTGACTTGGGAAAGCTATTCCCAAGTCCTCCTTGGAAATAGATTTGCTTTCCTAGAAATGATGTTTGGCTATTTTGTTTGGACGGTTATACCATTTTTTTATTTTCAAAATTTAAACTTCTATCCCAAACATGTAAATCATCATGAAATTAATGAAAGGGTATTAAAGGAAAACTAAATAAATTAATATTTCTATCTCTTTGTAAACCAAACATGGAGATAAAAATTTTAAAAATTTTGAACTACCTATTCCCAACCTAACCAAACATGGGTATGAGAATGTTGAATTCCTTTCCCATGTGAAAGGAATTGAAAACATATTCCTAGGAATACAAAAACTTGATCCAAACGAGCCCTAACATTAAAATTAACCTTAATAACATTAATATTAATATTAACATTAAAATTAATATTAACATTAATATTAACATTAACATTAAAAAATTTGGGTAATATATTTTTTGGGTTAAAATTTGTCATGCCAGCTGTTATGTCAGCGGCAACGTCAGATGCTACATAATGGGAGATGCTATCACCAAAATATTTTGGGAGCGACATAATTGTTTTGGAACTACTTTGCTATTCCAACCCCAACTTTTTTTCTTTTCTTCCATCAACTAGCAAAGCTTGCCGAATTCGAGTGATTGTTGTGGTCATTGAAGAAAGGTATAAAGATTCTGGAAGATCAGTGGTTCGAATCTATGAACGTATTATTATTTTTATTTATAGTAGAAATTGATGGGTAATAAATCTAAAAGACATATAATACAGTGTACATAAAAATTCTGAACGTTACGTTGGACATTGTAATTTATTTATTTTTGTCCGTCAGGAGGGTAACCGTGCGTGACTGCATTGTTGGAAAAGAAGCGCGGAAATCTTTTCCCAAACCGGAGAGTACCTGCGAGAGGACCGAGCAATACAACGCACGAATCCAAAAACAACCACACAAAACAATCCACGCAGACACAGAGAATTTTTGACGTGAAAAACCCTTGCGGGAAAAACCACGGGACGATCGGAGTCCAACCCTGAGAAGCCTCCACTAATGGAATAGAAGAATTACACCCTCTACAAACTCCTCCCGATCCAAATCGGATCCTCACAACACTTAGAAGCAAGAACAATGATTACAAGGCTACGAAAAGCAAGAACGACGAGTAGAGATTACCCGATCGCGATCTCCTTCGAAAACGACCTTCAATCCTCCGTCTTCTCTCCCAAAGTTGTAATGGCACTCTTGCCTCCTTTCTCTCTCTTGTCGATTGTGTGCTACAATTGTGTTACCATGATTAGGGTTTGGAAATCCCAACTTAACTCCCTAATCCCGCAACAACCTTGACCGTCTGATTAGATCCAATGGTGAAAAATCATCCCAGATTTTCGTCCAGTCCGACGACACAGAGTTCGGGCAGAACTCTGTGTCGGGCTGCCAGAATGGTTCTGAAACAGCCAGACCGAGTTCGGCCAGAACTCGGCCTGGGACCGAGTTCGGCCCGAACTCGGTGGCCCTAGTCCAGAAACTTCCCCTTTGTTAGCAGCAGCAGCAGCAGCAACTCCTCGTTGCCTACTTTCCGAGCTTCTTCGACATCGAACGGCGCTCGTCGCACTCCGGGATCTTCTCCACTTAGGTTAGGAACCCCACCCCACCCCACTCCAACACGCATGCCGATATGTCACACCCCGGCTCTCCTGCACGCATCGAATTATGTTCGCGAATTTCCCTCCAATGGACAGGTGATATGTGGTTTGCGGACCAAGACTGTATTTCAAATTTGCGGACAACTTAACATTGGTGTAAAAAAAGAGAAGCAAAACTCATGCATGAACTAGGGCTAGGCACCCGATGTGTTAGTCAATGTTATATACTTACGTATGATAAGCTTGCTCTATGTTGAAAGACTTGAGAGAGGGGGTTGGCAGTAGGGACCCACATTATATGTGGTAATCAGTTGAAGGTCCCACCATAGTTCAGAACAATGTTTTAAAAACCGGACCGGACCGGCCGGTTCAACCGGTTCACCCGTGAACCGGTCGTTTTTCCGGTCCGGTTCAATATTGACCCGGTTTTGTTTAAAAGTTTGTATTTTTGTAAAAAACTAATGGCCATAAGGGATTAATTTGGACCACTTCAGTTAACCCAGTGGTTGAACCACTGGTTGAACCAACTGGTTGAACCAATTTGACCCGACCCAGTGCCTTGGCCGGGTCAACCACCGGTCCGGTTTTTAAAACATTGGTTCAGAAGGCTGTACCACTTGTGGCTACTGCATGTTAAACTTTCTTGTTGTTTTGTTACTTGTTCTCGGAACATATGCCAAAGTAGTCTCTCTCTTGCTATTTCTCTCTCTACATGAGTAGGGTTCCTCGTTCCTTTTTCCATCATCCCAAGGAATGGACTGGACAATGGTGGTGGTTGGTGGTGGTAGTAGGGACTAGGGAGTAGTAGTTTTTTCTCTGTTTTTTTTTTCCAAGGCAAGGGCAAAAGGTTGAGGAAGGGAATGATGGCCAACATTAAAGGACACCAAAGTACCTAGACCCAAGAAAACAACTCTACTTACTCCTCACTGGGACTCTCATTCTTTATCACCATCCTTAATATCTATTATTATAGTACAACTTAAAAACAATTCAAAAATAGCCATCTAAGCTACATCGTCACGTTTGATTCATGTAATCATAACATTAGAACAGAAATTAGTAAGATACCAAAAAAAATATTTAAGAAAACCGATTTTCAAGGGAAATACAAATTAGGAAAAAAATGGTTCTCTTCACCCACGTAGAAATTTATTTTCACTCTAAGAATTCACTTTTTTCTCTCAATTTTTTTAACCTTTTCAACCACCGAAAAAAAAATGGATGTAAATTATAATTTTTCAAAAAAAAATAATAATCAAGGAAATGATTTTCTTTACTTTCCTTTCCGTGAACCAAACTAGGCCCTAAGCTATATGTTCATCTACCAATTACTAAAAAATAAAAATAAAAAACTTTATCTACCACGTATCTTTCACCTAGTTTGGACAAAAAAAAAATCTTTATACCTTTCCAATTACATAAACATATAACAAATTGTAAAATATATTCAATATTTAAAATATATTTAAACTAAGTATAATATTATATAACTAAATATATTCAAAATTCTATAAACATATCTATAATAAATTCTAATATAAATATATTCAAATTAAATTTAAACTAATTTAATATGATTTATTGTATTATATTTTAATAAGATTATAGATTATTATAACGTGACTAGTTATTTATTCTAATTGCCTGTTCAAATTAACTAAGTTTACTCTTTGGTCTCGTTTGGTTACCAGAATTTGTGCTTAGGAAAGGAAAGTGATTTCTTTCCTGTGTTTGGAAGCCAAAGGAAAGAAGTTGGAAAGAGAAAATAATTCCCAAGGGGTAGAAAAATAGGGGAAAAGTGGTTCCCCCCAATCCATCTAAGGAATCATTTTTTTTCCTACATTTATTACAAAAAATTTGATCAAAATATCCATGTTTAGAATATTATTTACCATTTTTATCCATAATACCTTTTAGACAAAAATGTCTGAGTAATAACTTTTTTCATTAGTAAGAGAGTATTATTAAAAAATTGACTTAATTTTATTTTCTTTTCTTACAAATATCAAACATTATAATAAAAAATAAAACTATATTTTGACTATAAATCCAGTCTTTCCACACACTGGAAAGAAAAGTCGATAGAAATTACATTTTTTACTAAAGAAAAGATCAAAAAATTAATTTTCTTTCCTTTCCATTCCATTCCAGAAATCAAACGAGACCTTTTAAGTTTGTTAATTTATTAATTTGCCAATCAAGGTCCTTGATCTCCTGCATGATTTGAGGTGTTTGATTGATTGCTATCTAGAAGCATCAAGTCACAAAACATTTGACCCACTTATTTCTTTTCTATTTCATTGGCTTGCTAGCTAGCTAGAGATATTTGTAGGGGTGCAACTCGGGCGGGTTGGGTCGGGCTTGAGGTCAACCCGAGCCCAACCCGATGAATCATAAGTCTAGCCCGAGCCCAAGCCCGGCCCGACCTCGGGTTAAACATATGAAGCCCAAGACCAAGCCCGGAGGATCGGGTTTGGCTCGGGTTGAACTCGGGTTGGGTCGGGTCCATCGAGTTTATCGGGCTCTAATATAATATTTGAAATAATTTTAAACAAAAGTAATATTAAACACATAATCAAATAGCAATAAAGGCTTGATCATTGAAAATTACAAACTAAATTAAGATTTATGATAAGGAGTTGAAGAGTTTGGGTAGAGAAATTTATGATTTAATTTTTAAGAAATATGAAACTATATATATATATATATATATATATATATATATATATATATATATATATAAGTCGGGTTTCGGATTCTTCGGGTAACCCGACATATGAGCCCGAGCCCAACCCAATTTTTGATCGGGTTGAAATATTTTAACCCATATCCGAACCCGAACCCGAGTATCTTCAATCCTAACCCAACCCATTAACGGGTTTACCCGATCGGGTTCGGGTTTAGCCCACCCAAGTTGCACCCCTAGATATTTGGCCTTGTATTGGATTTTCTTCAGGTCTTGTCTTAGTCTTTAGAATAACTAGTGGTTTGACCTAGTTGGCTTGGCCCCACACACTGAGTTTGATTATGTTTTTTAGAATAACTAATAGGTGGATTGTTGTGTCAGGTTTTTGCCAATGATAAGGATTCTTTGAGATGTTGAACACAACTCTAAGCCATGATTTTAATAGTTTCTAGTCCTTGGTTCTCTTTCGTAGTCGTTTGGAGCAGGGACGGATTCAAAAATTATAGCTGAAATGGACTACTAAAATTTTGTGTGGGCTGAAGGAGGTAAATTCGTATAAAAATAAAATAAAATAAAAATTTATATGAAATTTTTTTTTTTTTTTGGTGAGCTACAGTCCACCCCAACCATCCCTTGGATCCGCCTCTGGTTTGGAGAAATTATTCAGTGGAACAGAATTGCGATATGGCAGTGTTGAATCATGAGCGGCTTCAATGGTACAATGATACATGGAATTCAATATTAGTCTTCCTTGCGTTGGTGAATGGTTAACCTTTTCATTTTCTTCTAATTTTGTCTTACATTGAATTTAATTTTTGTCATTAAGACATTAGTCACGTGTCATGGGTCTGTGTTAGTCTTTCGACCTTATCTCAACTTGAATATCAGTTTTCAATACATTTTGACGATTTTATTATTATTATATTAACATACGCGTTGGACATTGAGGACTAGTCTATACATACAAACAAAATAAATCAAATCAAACAAATACACTTAGCATATGAGTAGATCTCTGCCAAACAAAGACATAAAAAGCCACACATTAAATGGTGGTAGTGATGGTAGTCTGAGTAAGTAGAGAAATGAGGACGATTGAAGATCGAATGAAACGAGAAATTATGTTGTTGCTGGAGGTATGAGAAATTAAGGAGTGAAAAATTATGTTGTAACTAAAATAAAATAAATATAATAAAAAAATTGTTACCGTCTAGATTTAAACTAAAGACCTCTAGTGTGTAAGGCTAACATGATAACCACTACACCACAACTCTTTTGAGAAATTATGTTGTAACTAAAATAAAATAAATATAATAAAAAAATTGTTACCGTCTAGATTTAAACTAAGGGTCTCTAGTGTGTAAGGCTAACATGATAACCACTATACCACAACTCTTCTGAGTTAAGTGTGACATAGTACATTATTGTTCTATTCTTCATACGTCCATCTTGGTGCCACTTTTATCTTTAGGCCATGAACTGTTGTCCAACTTGTCCTGGATTAGGGCCATCCTTGTGCAATTCACCATTCATCGCTACCACGTGGTGAGCTCGGCCCACTGAATAATTTCTCAATTGTTTGTAGCTTGTAGAAACATGATCAATTTAAAAACATTTACGAAGGTATGATCACTAACTAAGTTGGTATTTCTTTTGGACGAAAACATGATTGAGCAATACTCTCTCTATGTTGCAAAGTAGAATTATCAATAATTCGATTGTTTAATCAGTGTGTTAATTGCTCAACAAGAAGTTTTTCGTCTCCCAGTGTGACAATGTGGGAGTATTTTTCTATAAGAAAAAAAATGATTAATTCCAACAAGAAAGTAAGTTAATTTTTGTCGTTCGGACACGGACACGGACTCCAGATGTCTCGTGCATGCACGGGCCTGTGTCTGGGGGATAGGAGTGGACTGGCACTCAACTATGCTGATTCTGGGATAATCTAAAATATCAAACTATATTTTTGAGTATTGGTATTTTAGTCCCACATCGGATATGAGAAATGGTGAAGTCATACTCCACTCTATAAATAGAGCCCCCTGACCTCCTTTGTAAGATGCACTAAATAATATAACATAGGGGGTCCATTGAGTCCAGGAAGCCCGTTCGAGTCACAAAATGTTGACTAACGAGCGTTCCAGAAGTTCTTTGAGAACTTGTTGGTTCTTGGAAGCAGATTGTGTCACGACCCGCACCCTGTTTAGGGGCACGAGCACGTGGGTACGTCCAGCCTACGTCGCAGTATCGGTGGTAGAACGCTGTCACGTCCCAGAACCAGAATACTGGAGAGCGGGGGAATGACTCAGCCAACTACGTATTACGGGTAGATGAATACCGTATAATACGATCAATGCTGTCTAAAAGACAAGGGGGTGCATACTACATGAAAGTCTCACTATGGTCACTTTCCATCTATTGTCTCAATCATTCAAACAAGAAACATAAATAGAGAACATGTAAGATAAAGCAGTAAGGCGTCCCAAACGCTCAGTCAAAATATTCTTGATATCTGGCTTTACAAAATATAGCCAGATGATGTAGCAAAGTATACACAATTGTTATCAGCTGCAGCCTGACTTAGTTACAATTATGTAAAAGTAAGTACAAGACGATCCGACTAACATGTCGGTGCCAAACGACAAGTATAGAGTTAATAACAAAACGAGCGGAGAAGTAAGGAACCCACTCGAGTCCTACTGCGATCGTCCCTCTAGTATTGACCATCTTGGAGGTAGAAATAAGCTGAGTCCTCGGGGACCGGCTCTAAATCTGGCCATACAAAATCAGAGAGGTTAGACCTCTAATAGCAAGTACCGCAAGGGAGCACGATATGAGAAATTTAAAACCAGTAATAAGAGAATATAATAATAGATCTCTGCTTGCTACTGGGATTCATATAACATCACGACACTTCGAACCAACCTCCCAACCAAACAAGGACAGAAATTGGTCCGTCATGTCCTGACATTCTGATCATCTCAGTTAGGTAACAGAGTAGATACAGTACACAAATAAATCAATTTAAACGGCCATTCAACTACTACGGCTTGCTACTGTGAGTTCCAAGTTATCCTGAAATTATGCAATAAGGATTCCTCAGTTCTTACTATGTGCAAGCAAGGCTAGTCTATCTAGTCAATCAATTGCGCCAATCATGAATTAGACGAGTCCCAGCGGGACGCCCGTCATCAATATACAATATACAATAAATAGTATAAGCAGATACTGCTCCCTGCCCGTATGGCAGATTTGTAGTATCTATGGGAACCAGCCGGCCTGTCGGGCACTAATAGTCCCAGAGAGGGCTGCCATGTAAGAACTCGGGAATCCATTCTCTCCATGCAATCATTATTTTATTTAACTTAGTAGCCTCTATGTTAAGTGAAATCCCATACCGTGGATCATGGTCATTCCAAATGAGTACTTTTGTACGGGGTACGGTATGCACAACTCTACAACGATACCCGTGCTGTTAGGTTGTAGGTCTTACATAGCATAATGCAACAATCAAAACTAACCACGGAATAATCATGCCTTGACCATAAAGTACACATGCTGCTTTTGTAGAAAAATAAATTGAAGCCTGCACGTGCATGTATGCCAGTATTCGGGATCAGCCAGTCGATTACAATAGTTCATAGTTAATATGAACGTGTCTCCTTCATTCAATTCAATAAGACGAATAGCCAGTCTCTTAGTTCCAACTAGGAACGCATGATTAATTATTTAATCCACTACAAGAAATCTTGCTTATAGTGACGAAAGTCAGTGACGAAATGAATATTCAGTCACTAGTAAAAAATTAATTGTGTCGGATTAAGGAAAACGTTAATAATACTATTTCTGACGGAATAAATATTTAATGGTGACGGACTATGCAGTCACTAAACTTTATTTAATTATTAAATGAGAAGATAGACGTGAAAATTTTAAATATGTTTCATGAAAAATATTAAGGAGTTTTAAGTCAGTCACTAATAAAAAAATAGCTTAATATTAAATAATAAATTTAATAAGAAAAAATAATCTAATAATTATAAATATTTATGGGACCAAGTTAGCAGGATTTAAAAAATTGGACGCCACTTTTTTCTCACCTGTGCCATCATTTTTTTCTTTACAGAATATTTGGTCATAAATAGTTTATGATTCTCTCCTCCTCTAAATATTTACTCCTGTAAACTTTTCTCTTCCTCTCATCCTCCTTTCATCCTTCTCTAGGTCATGAAGATTTTCTTCTCCTTGTAATTCTCTTATCTCTTCCACTATTTACTCATCTCCTCCTTCTCTAATAATTTTTTGTTTTATTTTAAAGGTGCTCATCTAGAGAGGTCAGCGGAGTTCAATTCTCTTCGACCACTCTAGGTCAGTGGAGTTCAACCCTTTTCTATCGTTTTTCGTCCAAGAAGGAAGTCCCATCGGCTCCATGGAGAAATCCCACCGGCTCAAGTAAATTTTAAAATCCTAACCATAATTATTTTCCCTATTTACGCTATTTTATATTATTTAATTGTTTGTTTCTATAATTTTCTAATTTTATTTGTGTAGGAATGTGACTATATCTTTTTAGTGACATGAGACGTTGGAATTGCGACGAAGAGCGTATGTCCAAGCAATGGAACCGGAGACACAAAATCGAGTATGTGATCAGGGACTTGGTGTGACGTGAAATCGAGTGCTTTATCATGTTTCATCATTAAAATTTAAAACATCAATTTGTGTTGATGTACAATATATTTTTTTGTTAATAGCAGACTTAACTTTGTTTTGGAGTATATTTTATTTTTGAGTTGTTTGTCTAATCTGATAAATATATTATTTTTTTGCTTCAATTTTTTTAGTAAGAGTACATTTATACTATCTTGGATGAAGAAATTGTGATTTCAGCAGAATGTGGTGGAAATAAATTAGTTTCTACTTATGGATCAAGTAGTAATGACTGATTTACTATATTATTAATGACATATCAAACAATTAGGAATGTGCTTCAAAAAATTAGTGATAATTTTAATTAGTGATTTACTATAAATTAGTCACTGATTTACTATAAATTAGTTTCTATTTATAATTTTATTAATGACCCAACATTAGTGAATGACCTATTAATTAGTGATAATTTTATTAATGACCAAACAATAATGACTGATTTATTATTAGTAATAATTATTAATGACCAAACATTAGTGACTGACATATTAGTTAGTAATAATTTTATTAATGACCAAACAATAGTGACTGACTTATTAGTTAGTAATAATTATTAATGAACCAACAATAGTGACTGACTAATTAGTTTGTAATAAATATTAAATACTTTTTTATATTGAAAGATAAATACTTATCTACGTGGCATGTTCAATTATAGTGACGGATTTAGAAATTCATCCGTCACTAGTAGTATTAGTGTCGCTCGTAGTAGTGATTGACACTAACTCCGTTACTCATGTGTTTAGTCCGTCACTAATATCATTTCTGACGAAATTCAGTCACTATTAATATATATTAGTGATTGATCTTCGTCGTAACTATAAGCAAATTTTTTTGTAGTGATCAAGATATCAATCAATGTTAATTAATGTCAAGATAACAATTAATGTTAATAAATGTCAAGACAATCAATCAATGTTAACAAGAATCAGCCAAAAAGGCATTAGGACCAGAGTTCATGCGGCCAGAAAATTATTGGTTCATGCAGCTGAGTAAAACATGCATATGCGTCTAGGGGATAATGAGTCCATACAGCTGGGGATAGGGACCCTATGCGGCTCGGGTCACTAGCTCATGCGGTCGGGATCGATCGGGTCTATGCAGCCAGAGAATGGTAAGCCTATATGCGGCTGAAAATATTCATATGCGGCTCAGGATATGAAAGTCACATGCGGCTGGGATTCACCAAGCCTATGCGGCTGAGATGTCATGCAGCCATGCGGCTCGGAAGCCGAGCCTTATGCGGCTGGAATGGACTGAATGCATATGCGGCTGGATGAGTACATGCGGCTGGATGAATACATGCGGCTAAGAAACTAACAAGTCATGCAGCCAGGAACGGGAAGTTTCATGCGGCCAGATTTAACAAAGCCTTATGCGGCTGAAAAAGTAAGCGCTTATGCGGCAGAGAGATTATGTGTTCATACGGTTCGGAATACGACATGTTCATGCGGTCGAGAACTAAATGGTTCATGCGGCCAGAAAGCGCCATGTTTATGCGGTCGAGAACTAAATGGTTCATGCGGCCAGAAAGCACCATGCGGCTGGGGAATGCCATGCGGCCAAGGAAGACTTGCCGCATGAAAACTCATGCGGTCAAGCACTGTTCTTCTTCTCCACTTCCAAGAACAAAACCATGGAAGCCTTTGTTACCAAGCTCCCTAAATCCTTCATTCTAAGTCCAAATCTGGATTTCCATAGGTCAAAATGGGGTAGAACGAAATTCTCTACAATATGGAACCATCAAAACTTAAAAAATAACAAAGTTACTAGATCAAAACCTAAGAAATCTGAAAATACATTAAACTTAGATCTACAAGAAATGAGCCATGGAAATTGAAAATGCTAAGTAATAAAGTATCTAAAAATCTTGAAAAGAAGACAATGGAACAACAAAAATAGAGATCCATCAAGAAGCAAGTTGGTACTTGCCTATGCGGCTAGGTAGGTGGGGAGAGTTTATGAGGAAGAAGAAGAGTAATGGTGAAGTAATGAAGAGAGAGAAAGGGAATGGGACTTTAAATGAAGGAGTGGTGGTAGGTGGGGGGTTGGGTTCATGTTGAACCATCCAAGGCCGAAAAATAAACTAACTCGGGCCGAACCCAAAAGCAAAGCAGAAAGTAAATTACAGAAAGATAATTAGCAAAAAATTAAAAGAATTTAAATACAGAACAATACATGATAAATATTAAATAAATATATTCCAGCAGTATATGTATTTAAAATACGTATTCTGGGAATGGAGAGTGACATCTCTACCCTCCTTAGAAAATTCTGTCCTCGAAATTTCAAATCCAAGCAGGATAGAAACATCGGAGCTAAACTAATCCAAGTACAAGTAAATTGAGTAAGCAATCATTCTACAATATCAATAGCAAGTAACATATCTATGTTTAACAATCCACGACTTCAAGTAATTTTACTCATAAGGTGACAAGCATGAGGAGTTAAGACAATCAAGATATACAGAAAGAGATATACCTTGTGAGTCAAACATGTACGGATACCGTGATCGGATATCATCCTTACGCTCCCACGTTGACTCTCCTAGAGAGTGATGACCCCAAGCAACCCGGACAAGACTAATTTTTTGGTTCTTGAGTATCTTCTCTCTTCGGTCCAAAATAGACACAGGTTGTTACTCGTAAGACAGGTTGGTACCAACAACCAGCTCAGAATAATCAAGGATATGGCTTGGGTCCGATACGTACCTACGCAACTGAGATACATGAAACATGTCATGTACCTCTCGTAACGAAGGTGGAAGGGATAAACGATAAGCAACATCGCCTATCCTATCAAGGATAATGAATGGGCCCACGTATCGCAGACTCAATTTTTCGCGAACGCCAAATCTAATGACCCCACGAGTAGGTGAGATCCGCAAGAACACGTGGTCCCCAACCTAAAACTCTAGCGGCCTACGATGCTGGTCCGCCCAATGACGATGCCGATCCTGTGCAACTCGAAGTCGCTCTCTAATTCCCTTAACCACTTCAACTGTCTGAACAATCATTTATGGGCCTAGCATCTTCCTCTCTCCGATATCATTCCATACTAGTGGCAACCTACACTTCTTACCATATAGTATTTCAAATGGTGCCATCTGGATACTGGCTTGATAACTGTTGTTGTACGAGAACTCGACTAAGTACAAGTGGCTCTCCCAAGATCCTCCAAAATCTAGGGTGCAAGCTCGCAACATATCCTCTAAAGTCTGAATTGTTCTTTCTGATTGCCCGTCCGTCTGTGGATGGTAAGTCGTACTAAATCTTAACTTGGTACCCAGACTATGATGTAAACTCTTCCAAAAATATGATGTAAAGCGGGTATCTCGGTCTGACATAATGCTGACAGGGACTCCATGCTGCCTGACTATCTGCTGCATATATAACTCTGCCAACTTTTCTGTAGATTGCCCTACTCTGAAAGGAAGAAAGTGTGCCACCTTTGTAAGCCGATCTACTGTCACCCAGATAGCATCTTTACCACTTGGTGATCTCGGTAAACCGGTCACAAAGTCCATTGTGATGTGTTTCCACTTCCATTCTGGAATAGGAAGTGGTTACAATAATCCGGCTGGCCTCTGCTGTTCTGCCTTTACTTGCTGACTTACCAAGCAATGAAAAACGAATCTAGCTATTTCCCTCTTCATCCCGTTCTACCAGAAGTGCTACTTGATATCTTGGTACATCTTGGTTCCTCCAGGGTGTATAGAATACTGAGAACTGTGAGCTTCTGTCATAATCTCCTGTCTGATATCTCCACTAGGCACACATAGATGTGATCCAAACCTAAGTGTACCATCTTCATGGATTTGCATCTCCTTTCTGAGTCCTGACTCACATTCTGTCCTGAGCTTCTGAATCCTTGGGTCCTGTGCCTGAGCTGCCTTGATCCTATCTACCAAGTCAGATTGAACTTGTAGACTTGCCAGAATTTCCACATCACTAGAAAGTACAACTTCGATGTCCATCTCCTCAAGGTCTTCTAAGATATGCTTCTGCGTTGTCAATATAAATGTGCCGCATCTCCCGCTAAGAGTATCTGCTACCACATTAGCCTTACCTGGATGATACTGAAGCTCCACGTCATAATCTTTGATCAACTCCAACCATCTTCTCTGCCTCATGTTCAATTCCTTCTGAGTAAAAATGTACTTCAGACTTTTGTGGTCTGTGTACATGTCTACTCGATCACCATATAAGTAATACCTCTATAGCTTCAAAGCGAATACTACTGCTGCCAACTCCAAGTCATGGGTTAGATAATTCTTTTCGTGGTCTCGAAGCTGCCTAGATGCGTACGCTATTACCTTCCCATGTTGTATGAGGAAGCACCTAAGTCCTTTACCTGATGCATCATAATATACTGTAAAATCTTCGGGTCCAACTGACAATGTAAGAATAGGCGCTGATATCAACTTCTGCTTCAAAGTCTCAAATGATGCCTGGCATTCTACCGACCAGACGAATGACACGTCCTTCCGTGTTAAGCGGGTCATGGGTGCTGAAAGTCTTGCAAAGTCTGATACGAATCTTCTGTAATATCCTGCCAATCCCAAGAAACTACGTACATCTGCTACGGTCCTGGGTACTGGCCAACTCTCCACTGTTTCTACCTTCTTGGGATCCACTGCTACTCCGGCTCCTGATATGATGTGCCCCAAGAATGAAATTCGATCCGTCCAAAACTCACATTTGCTGAGCTTGGCATACAACTGGTTCTCTCTCAGAACCCGTAACACTTTCCTGAGGTGATCTTCATGCTCTTCTTCACTAGCAGAGTATACGAGAATGTCGTCAAGAAACACAACGACAAACTGATCCAAGTATGGCATAAAGATGCGGTTCATCAAATCCATAAATATTACTGGAGCATTGGTCAAACCAAACGGCATTAACAAGAATTCATAATGCCTATACTTCGACCTGAATGCTGTCTTGGGAATCTCCTCCTTTCGAACCCTCACTTGATGATACCCTGAACGAAGATCTATCTTGGAGAAAACTCTAGCTCTGTTCAACTGATCAAACAAGTCGTCGATCCTTGGTAGAGGGTACTTGTCCTTTACTGTCGCCGCATTGAGCTTCCTGTAATCAATACACAATCTGGATGACCCATCCTTCTTCTCTACAAGTACCACTGGTGCTGCCCATGGTGATATGCTAGCTTGGATGAATTGCTTCTCCTCCAATTCCTCTATGTACTGATATACCTTGGCCTGCTCTGAATTCGCCATTCTGTAAACTCGATCTGATATCGGTTTAGTTCCAGGTACCAATTCTATACTGAACTCAATATCTCTAACCGGTGGTAGACCGAGAAGTTCTTCAGGAAATACGTCTAGAAACTCTTCAACTACCTTCGAAACTTGAACTTCTTCCATTGCCGTTACTATTCCCTGCTCTTGTTGAGTTGCCACTGATCTGACTAAGGTGAACCGCTTCATGCCTAGAATATCAAAAGATATACTCCCTCTACGACAATCTATTGTCGCATGACTGTCTTTCAACCAGTCCATGCCTAAGATAACGTCGAAATTTCCGACAGAAAATTCTATCAATCGGGCGGGTAAGGAATGCCCATAAACTACAACACTACACGCTAGAATAACTCTACTAACTCCTACGAGCCCATTACCAGTGAGTATATTCAACCTCCCTGGCAATGCCTCGAACTCCATTTCTAGCCGTGTCGCAAATTATGCAGATATAAATGAGTGTGATGGTCCCGAATCAAATAATGCTACTTTGGGATATGAGGCAACGAGAATGTTACCTGCCACAACATCTTCCGATGCCAATACCTCTTCCAAGGACAGAGTGAATGCCTGCCCTCGACCTCCTTGTTGGTTCCTATGTTGCGGCCTAGCCTGGTGCTGCTGCTGGCCCCTGCCTTGATGATGCTGGGGTGGTCTATGCTAGTGTTGCTGCATCGGCGGTCCCTGCTGCCGAAACATCTGAGCTTGTGATATGAATGGGCGCTGTGCCAACGGTCTTACTGCTACCGCAGGTCCTCGATACTGGCCTGCCCTGGTGCTGGCAGAGCAGGAAATTGTTGCACTGGTCCTCTTGACCTCGAATTCATGGGACAGGTGGTAACCCGATGATTTGGATTTCCACATATCAAACACTGCCCGTTCAATGTCCGACACACATCCCTAGTGTGCCCTACCTTCCCACAAAAAGTACAGCCCGCTGGGGGTTGCTGGTTCTTCTTTTTTTGCTGTTGCTGCTGCCTTGGTGGTGGTGCTGGCCCTCGTATTGCCACATCGTGAATACGAATGCCAAGAGACGGTGCTGTTGTTCGGGGCGCTACTCCCCCTCCTCCTTCAATTTGACTGTGGGATCTCTTCTGACCTCCAGTCCTTGCCGTGATCCTCTGAATGGTGATCTCATGCCTTCGGGTTGCCGTCAATACTTCGTCAAAAGTCTGGTAATTGTGCCCATCTATCAATTGCAAGAGTTCAAGATGAAACCCTTGCTGGAACCTCTTAGCCCTCTGGCTCTCTGTTGCTACCATCTCTGGGGTGAACCTATTCAATCTGCAGAACTTTGCTGCATAAGCATCTGCTGTCTTGTCAGCCTGCTTGAGGCTGTAAACTTCTGTTGTAGCTCAAACTGTGCCACAACTCCATAGTACTTCATCTTGAACCTTGTAGTAAAATCGTCCCAAGTAACAGGACGTCTGATGCCCACTTCCTCTGATTCCCACCAATCACGTGCGAGATCCTGAAGTAACAACTTCACCTGATCCACACGTTCTTCTGCCGGTACCTTGGCTGCTGTTAAAATAGCCTCAATATCCTTAAGCCATGCATCTGCTGAGATGGCATCTTCCGTGTCCTCGAAATGGCAGGGGTTGTACTTACAAAATCTGGTTGATGCTCCTGAATCTGTCCTCGTCCCTCGTTCCAAAACTATCTGCAACCCTTGGTTGAGTAGTACATTCTGCTCCTGCAACTGAGCGTGCATGTGCTGCTGGGCTAACATGTGATGTTGCTGAGTGGCCATCATCCTTCTCATGATCTCCAGAAGGGCCGGTGTGTCCACTTCCACAGGGGTAGGTGGAACTATTGGCGGCGTTGGAACCTCCGGATACTGCGGTCCAACTGCTGGTTCTACTATCACTTCTTCTTGGATAGTCTCTTGAGGTAGTACTGGCCCTTGTTGCTGACCAACATGGTAAGGTTGCCCATGTTGCCCTTGTTGTTGTTGTCCAGTCCTGGCAGATGCGGACGAGGTGCCCCTAAGAAAGGGATAAGAGAGCAATCAAACGACCGGACATGAAGGATCAATGAAGTCAAAGGATACCGGAATGTCAAGCTAGAATCGAGAGTAACTAATCATGAGATCAAGGGGGAACATGTGTGATTGAGACATCCTATAAATAAAAATATCCCACAAGTCTGAAATAGACCTGCATGAGCCACCACTAAAACCTTGTCACACCCTAGAACCAGAATACTGGAGAGCGGAGGAATGACTCAGCCAGCTATGTATTACGGGTAGATGAATACCGTATAATACGATCAATGCTGTCTAAAGGACAAGGGGGTGCATACTACATGAAAGTCTTACTATGGTCACTTCCCATCTATTGTCTCAATCATTCAAACAAGAAACAGAAATATAGAACATATAAGATAAAGCAGTAAGGCGTCCCAAACGCTTAGTCAAAATGTTCTTGATATCTGACTTTACAAAATATAGCCAGATGATGTAGCAAAGTATACACAATTGTTATCAGCTGCAGCCTGACTTAGTTACAATTATGTAAAAATAAGTACAAGACGATCCGACTAACATGTCGGTGCCAAACGGCAAGTATAAAGTAAATTACAAAATGAGCGGAGAAGTAACGAACCCACTCGAGTCCTCCTGCGATCATCCCTCTAGTATTGACCATCTTGGAGGTAGAAGTAAGCTGAGTCCTCGGGGACCGGCTCTAAATCTGGCCATACAAAACCAGAGAGGTTAGACCTCTAATAGCAAGTACCGCAAGGGAGCACGATATGAGGAATTTAAAACTAGTAATAAGAGAATATGATAATAGATCTCTGCTTGCTACTGGGATTCACATAACATCACGACACTTTGAACCAAAATAAGAACATAAATTGGCCCGTCATGTCCTGACATTCTGATCATCTCAGTTAGGTAACAGACTAGATACAGTACATAAACAAATCAATTTAAACGACCATTCAACTACTACGGCTTGCTACTGTGAGTTCCAAGTTATCCTGGAATTATGCAATAAGGATTCCTCAGTTCTTACTATGTGCAAGCAAGGCTTGTCTATCCAGTCAATCAATTACGCCAATCATGAATTAGACGAGTTCCAGCGGGACGCCCGTCATCAATATACAATATACAATAAATAGTATAAGTAGATATCGCTCCCTGTCCGTGTGGCAGATTTACAGTATCTGTGGAAACCAGCCGGCCTGTCGGGCACTAATAGTCCCAGAGAGGGCTGCCATGTAAGAACTCGAGAATCCATTCTCTCCATGCAATTATTATTATAAAACCCCTATTATTTATTTATTTTTTTATTATTTTATTAGACTAAAAAATGAATTTATACAATTTATGGTTTTATTTATTTTTTTGATGACCCGGTTTAGCCAATTCAGCCCGAACAGGGCCCGAACCAAATTTAAGTCCATGTGAGCATGTGGGGTGGCTAAGGTGGCCATATAGGAATATTTTATGTATATACAAATATTTTCTAAATTACTTTAGAATTTTATGTGCAATTTCTAATTATTTAATTATTCGTACAATTATTGGTATTTTTATTATTAAATAATATTTTACAAGATTTTACATGTTTCTGCACCCGGATAAGGGTGTGTGTACAATTCACCCATTGGAGCAATTTTTATTAATTTATTATTATTAAATTTATTTTGTAGAGATTTATTAAACAAGTTTATTCTATTAAGATATTATTATTATTATTTTGAGTTTATTTATTGTGAATTGAATTTATATATATATGTAGATATATTTAAATATATTAAATATTTGGTTATGTGATATTTAAAGTGTTATTTGTATTTAAATGATTTTTGGATATATATAGTTATATATATATATAAGATTTAAAGAATAAGAAAAGAAAAAGAAAAGAAAAAGGAAAAGGAAAAGAAAAGGAAAAAAATATATATATATATATATTAATAACAACCCCGCACTAACGTGGACGGGTCCCACTTCCCAATCACTGCTGCGTGTAGCAGCAACCCATCCGAAGGAAAACCAACCCGTGAAGCTTAATTTCTAAACCCATAGGTATTAGGTTTTGTCACAATTTGTTATATATGTAACTTTTTCCACAGACCTCTAAACCCTAAACTTCCAAAACGAAAGTTGAGACTGATCATACCCTATTTGCCTACGAATTCGTTTCACCAGCGATGGAGCTTTGTGCGCGACGAACGGAGCATCGAAAGTCAGTCCCGCGTCACCCACAGAGCAGTTTTTCCACTTAAGGTACCCTAATTTCCCATGGCGTAACTTTTTACTCGTAGCACCGATTTTCTATCCGTAAGATTTTCTGGAAAGTAGACTTGACCCTCTTCGAGATCCTCCAGGTGGATTTCGAAAACAACCCATTGACTTGCTCGAAAAATCGAGACAAAGTTGGAGAAAAACCACTTTTCTGAAATATTAAAAACTGTTTTAAAACACCAACTTGTCGGCCATTTTTCCTTCTGTACAATAGGTTTTTGTAAAAACTAATTGAAGACAGTCAAAGACAACATAACTGAGATTGCAACGTACCTTCTGGATTCACTTTTTATCTAGTATGTAGAAAGTTACACGTTGATAAAGTTTCACGAAAAATTGTAAATTCTGTTTTCAAAAAGTGGAAAAACACCTGATACGGCGTGCGCCCCGACAAACCTGGCGATGTGGTCGCACACTATATGCATCGAAAGACGCGTATGGATGTTGTCGACGTGTGGGAACTGACGAAACCCGATTTCGTTGCATATGCACGACGAAATCAGTGCGTATCCGTCGAGATACCCCCGTATCGACCCTTTGCAAATTAAGTCACAACTTTGTGCACACTCATCATATCGCGATGAAACTTGTGCCATTGGACTCGAAATATTTTTCTGGTCCTGTCAGCCAAGTTTGGTCCGATTCTGAGACTGTTGATCGAGACGCTATTTTGGCGGGCCTACAATCCCACTCAACAGACGATTTTGTGCACGGCCCACCGGAATTCAAAATTGGACATACCGTTGGGTTTGTCTCATCAAAACTAATCCGTAGACATATAGTTTGACGACTTTAGACACCGTAGATTCTGGCGCACATTTCGGTACAAAGCGGATCCAACGACGGACATCGTTTTGTCCCGAAATTACGATTTTGCTCCTGTTCCAGAATTTAACTTTTGGACAGGCATTTCCTAGGTATATCTTATATTCTAAACTCGTTCGTGATATTTGTTGCAGCATCCGGAGTCATCTGCGGGATTTGGCTTTTCTTGCTTTGTTTATTTTGCCGGTTAGAGCTACTGGATTATTCCCTTTTGCACATAACCTCAGGCAAGACACCTTGCCTTTACTGTTTAAATTCTTGCTCAATATCATGCATGCTTTTTCTTTATGTTGTTCTTTCAAAATTATATATATATGTAAATTATTATATTTTATGCAATTGGCTTAGAGTTAAGGGACCACCGTAGGTTTAGTGCATCTCATAAACTGTCACGATATGCCACGGATTGTGTGTGAGTTGTGAGTCGCATATAGATGCGGACTTGCGTGCTGACTGATCATTGGCGAGTACAGGCCGTGCGTTAGGATATAACTGCTAATAGATTTGTGTAGAAGACTTGGCAGTTATTAAGGATTAGACAGTGTCGTGGAGTCGACACATATATAGTATCATTGGAGGGAGGGGACAGTTATTAGCGTAGGGGCTATATTTTATTTTTACACATATTTTGGGCCGAAGGTGACTCTCATGAGCACTACCTTCTGTCCAGGTCGATAGCGTCTCGGATGAGCGCTACTTGCTGGCCACTCTCTATTACTTGCTTGCGTGAATCCGTTACAGCCCCTGCGTAGAACGTTGTCCTCTAAAGTGCATTCCGCATAAAATGGTTAGGAACCTTTACTCATGCATACTTTTCTGTTGAGCTTTTATTATTCAGTTTATTGGCATGATATTATGTGTCTTGTTACGTCCCTCTGAGGACCTAGTGATTTCTCCAGGTGTGCGTTTCGTGGTTCTTGCAGGTGCTTTAGCTAGGGTCATTCCTTCCTCTGTGATGATTGCTCTTGGACTCGTCACTTGCTCTCGCTTGCTAAATTATTTCCTTGTATATTTTTCCATATTTAATTTGGTTGGTAGTGGACTTTGTCTCCACCCAACTATTGTGTACATGACAAACTCAAAGTTGCTTTATATCATTATTTATCTTTGTGGATGAGATTTAGTGTCTTGGCTTTCTACATTTACAGCTTATGTATATATACGAGTCGTATATTTACACGTATGTATACAGCTGGCATGATACGTATCTAGTTCCACGTATTTGGGACTGGGGCGTTACATATTTTTGTGGTGGCCCATGCAGGTCGAGTTTGTCACTTCGGTTACGAAATTGTACTGATGTGAACCTGCAACATAGGATTAGAATCTAGGAATCTCATCCATACAGCTTGACCTCTTCCCTTGGCTTCAAATTCTGGATTCTCGTTCGACTCCCTTGAATTGCATCTTGCTTGATTCCTTTCAACCGTCGATTCTTATTTTCGTGCTTAGTATCAACTAGGAAGATGACTACACTAGTATATGCTCATAGGTCACACATATGGCTAGAATGGTTATATTATCAATTGGAATACATTCAAGACTCTAATTGAGTTAAAAGGTTTTTTTTGTGTGATTTAATTTGTAAAGTAGGATAGTACCAAGGAAAGTTTTTATCTTGAGATTTCTAAATAGTAAACACCATATGATTGATACTGCAGAAAGGAAAAAAAATATATATATATATAGCTAGAATCTTTATAGCATTGATTTAAGAAATTGATTAGATTTTTGAGATTTGATATGTATGAATTATGGGGTTATAGCTATACATCTTTGAACAAATATAAAAATTGATTTGCTTTTCGAGTTGTGATATTTAAAATTTTTGGGTGATAGATATACATCTTTGAACAAATATAAAATTTATTTGATTTTCGAGTTTTTATGTTTATGATTTATTGGATTATGGTTATACACCTTTGAACGGTTATAAATTTGGTTTGAAAATGATCTTAGCTTTTAAAATTGCCGTGGAAATTATTTAAATTTGAGTTGTGCAACTTGCGATTTTCGTGTTTAGTAAATTTTAAATTTTAAGTGGATGTAATGATGGTAAATTTTGGTTTACAATAATTGAAAACGATTTTTTTGAGAATTTTTTTTTCCTTATTTTAAATTGTGTCCTATGATTGAGGATTTACAAATCTATTTAGATTTTTGGTAAAAAAAAGATTTTGACTGATAAGATTATTTAAAAATTTAGTTTAATGTGGGATTGCTAATATTAAAATTTTTGGGAGAATTTCGAAGGATGATTCAGGCAGCTGCTCAGGAAGATACCTTGTATAGTGTAGATAGCTTAGACTATTTCTTTTCATGTTTAGCTTTTGTCATTGTTTCAGAGTTGTATATTGTAGAGATGTTGAGACTTGTATTTCATTTCTGTTGTATCTCAGTTGAGGTTTTCCTTATCTATTTCATCGTGCCATTTTCTATCTATAGATTGTGATTGAGTTATACCTCTGTGTTGGCCTCCTTATGGAGGGTATTCATATTATGTTAGTTATAGTTCATGACCTAGAATAGCGTTCTACCGCCGACACTGCGGCGTAGGCTGGACGCTGTTACGTACTCGTACCCTCATGGTGGGTGCGGGTCGTGACACGTTTTTAGTGGTGGCCCATGCAGGTCCGAGTTTATGTAGTGGTATTCGAACTAGAGTATCACTACAGCCTGCAGTAGGATTAGGATTATTTTTGGAGGTACTCAATCACATTAGGAAAAACTCTTAATCAGATTCCTTTTGTCTAAAATTGTTGCTTATTGACTT
This sequence comes from Iris pallida, assembly GCA_029216955.1. Lineage (NCBI taxonomy): Eukaryota > Viridiplantae > Streptophyta > Magnoliopsida > Asparagales > Iridaceae > Iris > Iris pallida. Next base: position 748,946 of record JANAVB010006596.1, on the reverse strand, counting down.
CCCTTTGAATATAAACTGTCCTCCTTTGAAATTTCGCTTCATTCTCAGAAATTGCTTCTTGTTTTGATCTGTTTTTATGATGGTTATGAAGACACGATCTCATTACTTCGGTTCGGGAAATACTATCGAGAGGCTGGCCACCTCTCGTCCTGTTCATCAGGGCCTCGAGACCGCAGCTTCTGTTGTGCCGACTCAGGTTGGCGTTTCTGCTACATTGGAGGTGCACCTCTGTCTGTACAGAGACTTTTTTCGTCATTTCTGATTCTCTCAGCAGCAGCGGTTCATGCAGCATCAGCAGTAGACCAGGGGAAACCAGCAGGGTGAGCTTTCGTCAGGACTGTCAAGGATGCACAGACCATTGGAGATCTTGCTACAAGTTTCGTTCTTCTTGATTCCATTCCTAAAATTGACTTTTATAACTACCTTGAAATTCGATTCCATCTGTTCCTTGTTGATTGATTAATTTTGTCATGTTGCTCTTTCGTTATGTTTGTTTTTCTTCTGAAAAAATTATATGGGCTAGGTCACCTCAGTTATGGGATCTAGAATCTTCGATGGTCGTGTTAGTTGGCATAGTGAGGACATATAGTCAGAATTTGGATGTATTTCTCAGGTATGGGAATTTAAGGTTTTCGCCGTCGCATGCGGCAATGCAAAAATTTTAAATACTATGAACCTAAGGGTACGTACCTTAGTCAAGGACTCTGTGATTATCGTAGCCTTTCTCACTAGCATGATGAAGACTCTGGACAACATGATTTTGGACAGACGCATATGATTATCTGACGGTATGTTTGAGACTTTGATTGTGGGATGTTTGACCTAGAAGGACTACTACCATTTTAATTTCGAAGACAAAATTTTTATAAGGTGGGTAGGATTGTAACACCCAGTTTTTCAGATGAGGGTAATTTTAAAATTTTGTAATTACAATTATTATTTAATGATATTTATTTCATATTATGATTTTAGTGATTTTTAATTATTTTTAAAAAAAAACTATTTAAATTCATGACTTATGATTTGGTGTCTTGCTAGTGTTCATTTCCAGACTGAGGGGTATTTTAGTCATTTTTGTAATTTTGAGAATTATTTAGAATTATTAATTATTATTTAGATTTAATAGAATTTATTTGAATTTATGAGAATTTTAGGAATTATTTTGGAATTGTTTGGACTAGGTTGACTTTGACTAGTTTTGACTCTTGTAGACCAACCTAAGAGCTAACCCTAGTTAGTATGGACTTGGTTAGGTTATATGACTCTATTCTAACCTAGCCTAATCCTTGGTTTGGTCATTAGACTCTAATTAGCAATAGGATTTAGAAAGTCATAAGTCATGGCTTATGATTTAGAGCCATTAATAAAACAACTTAGCCATAGCCTATGTAACTTGGCCCAAAGCCCAAGAATTTCAAAACCCTAAGCCCTTGACATTATTTGGCCAGCCACCATATCCTCCTTGGGAGCACCACCCTATTTATACTCTCATATTTTTAGGGTTGCCTCTTTCTTAAGAAGGCTCAAGTTTTAGAAAGGTTAGTTTCCTATGGTATTTTAATTCCTAGAACTCCATTCCTCTTCCTTTTTCATTCTAATTTATTCCATTATGTCCTAATATGCCTATTCTTACTGTTGTTAATGTTCCATTTCAGTTTGATGTGATTTGAGTGGAATGGGACATCAAGAGGAGAGCTAGAGTTTGGGGGTTTTTCTTGAAAGTTCAAGCTTAGGTAACTCTCTCAAATCTCCATGAAATTTTGATTTGTCTTCATCATTAGGAAGCCCTAGGGGTCCCCTAAGTGTCTGCATTGGTGTCGTGTCAGGTTTCATGAGTTTCGTGTCCATTTGGACACGTATCAAGGATGTGGCCTAGGTGTTTGTCGAAATGCCCAAGAGGGGATTTCGATCTGGTTTTTGGAAAGTTTTTAAATAGGAAATTAGGTTTTGATATTGTTTATTGGATTCTGGTTGACTAAGGTGATGATTTTGTTGTGTCGGGTCGATTTGGACATACGACACACACGTTTCCGCACGCACAGCAGTCCCCTGCTACTCGGGGGCAAATCCTCCTTGGACACGACACTTGGACACGAGATATTCGACACACACGTTGGGGCAGACACTGACACGAGGCTCCCCAAGTTGCACGAGTCCTCGTGTCGTATCCGACACGTATTCGTATGTGCACTGGTTTTGTACTATGCACGCACAGTTCGATTTCGGGTTCGGATACGGCTTGATAAGTCGGACACGGCGACATGTAGGTCCGATTCAGGATACTAGGCCCCTAGTCCTACCCTAGGCGAACCCACATGTGTGATCACGAGATCTAATTCGTGTCGTGTCATGTCCTAGACTGTCTGGAACGCGTGCACGACACTGTCTGAATGCAGTTTTATATTTGTGTATGTTTAGCTGTTTGGACACGTTGTGTCGGGTTTTTGGACACGAAATGAAGGGTATGACACTGTCACACACTAATTACTATTTACCAACCATTTAAGTGTAATTTTAGCATGAATTTATATGTCAATTAGCATTTCTCATTGTTCACTGACACACAGTGCACTATTTTTTAGTTTTCTGATTTGGACACGTTCGTGTCCATTCTTGTGGACACGAATACCCCCCCTCTAACATATGTACACATGGACAACACCACTGTCCACCTGTCTTTGGGTTCACATGAGAATTGATTCATTTTAGGTTCAAAATGATAAAACTGATACTTGGTCTCCATTTCTATTTTTACTGTTATAAACACTTTAACTGAGATTTCTCTGTACATTTTACTGAATAAATATGATTCCTATTATGTTAATTTAGATGTTAACATGTTGTTAAGATTGCTGAACATGTTAGCTATATGTAGGGTTCTTGATATAGTTTCGATTTCATTAAATACATGTTTATATGTATATGTCAACCTGGGTTTAAAAACCTGGGAATAACTGAACTGAAATTGAATGTGGAGACTGAATTGAATTCCTGAGATTCATGAATCTCAGGTTTTGTGTGAACTTGTGTAATGAACCTAAAATTTCCTGGGTTTTGAACCTTGAAATGAAATGGTGGATTTGAATTTATGGAACTTAGTTAGGATTCCACTGATCTAAATCTATGGTTGAAATTAACTGTCATTGATAACTAATCCTGTTTTACCTATAAACCTGAGTTCCATTTCGAATTTGATTTAACTGAGATTCACACATTGGTAATACATACACTATAGTAAACTGAGAATTGGGTTTGTATGTTGAGAATATGAGAATTCATTCATGATGCAAAACTGAGATTTTGGGGGAACCTAAAACTGAGATTTTGGGTGTTAAATTGGTAAATGGTTTTGATGATTTCTGAGATTTTACCTGTGTCTACATGAATCTGAGAATTTCCTATGTTGTAAAACCTGAGTTTGATTGTTATGTTAAACCTGAAATTTGGGATGTGCATGTTTCCAATTTTCAGATAAAACTGCGATGTGATAACATAAAATTCTGTTTAGGCAATAATCTAAAACTGAGATTTGGTTCTCAGTTAAACATGAAAATTGAACTGGGATTCGAAATCAGTAATACACTGATTTCTATATCTACATACACCCACACATTTACATTTTTAAAACCTGAATTTTGATGTGTTGTATATAGGTAATATACTATAGGCTTGGTAGAGATTGAAATTGGGTTTGAATTTGTGTTGGTTGAATGTATCACTGTCATTTTGTTTTCATTGCTGAGCTGCCAAGTTAATCTGAGACACTTACACCATGTTGACACATTGAACCCCCTTTCACATGTTCTTGGACCTACACTAAATGCTAACATAAACTAGTATACATGATGCATTCCTTAAAATTCCTTACATTCATTCATGTCCTAATGTCCTAATGTCCTAATGAGACCTAGCATGACATAAACTAAGCATTCATACAACTAAATTGAACTGTCATTTAGTTCCAGAAATTCTGAGAACCACATTGGTTCACATGACACACATTGCACACTGTCACAGAAATCAGAGAACTCTTAACCCTTTAACTGAACATGTGTTGCATTAACCCTAACCTATTAACCTACATTGCACTGTTAACCCTTGTTTAACTCTATGCATTGACACTTTGTAACCTGTTAACCCTTGCCTAAGCCTCTAATATGTATTGTACTATATATAGTTGTTATATGTTAGTACTCTCACACACACATACACTAGTATATATATATGTCACTCTCACTCTCACTATTTGAGACACACTCTTGTATTTAACACACGCCCAATTTCTATGATACACACCCACACATACACATGCTCTTCTCTATCTCTCTCTCAATATATATATGTATATATTATATATGGCTAATGTGTTAATATGATAAATAGAGATTCCCTATAGTTATATACATATATGTGTGTAGAGACATGTATATATGTGGGTATAAGATATATGGCCTAGTGTTGATTTCTCTTTTCATGTACACATCCATGTTCACACACACACATAGCTTACATGTTAGTTCCTTCCTCTTTTTATATATATAATGTTGAATATGCATGAATAGGATGTGCCTTGATATGTGCTTGTGTTTGGCTTGTATAGCCTTGTGATTGGTGTGTGATTGCTAGACTAGGCTTGGTTAGGCCTAGTGAGACTTGTTAGACTTGTTTGGGCTAGGACTTGACCTAGTTTGACTAGTGTGGTTGACTAGAGTTGACCAAGTGTCGACTTTAGCCTAGTTTGACCTAGACAGCATGCAGATGCATTGTATATTTCATATATCACCCTCTGTATACATCTTGACTTGTGTTGCTCTAACTAGGAGTCAGGTACCTCATCTCGGACAATACATTTACTTCAGACATTCATATATATATATATATATATATATATATATATATATATATATATATATATATATATATATATGTATAATATGTATACACACACACACACACACACACACACACACACATAAATACATGCATACATACATACATACATACATACATACATACATACATACATACATATATTATTTATTTACACATATATGTATATATTTTATTTATATAAAATAAACCCATAACATTAACCCATTAATATAAATATATATATTTATAGATATATCCCATAAATGGCATATTACCTAAATATATATAAATAAAATCAGAATTAATTTATAAACAAAACTAAATATTTTATTTATATATATATATTAAATATATTAAACTTTTATAAATAAAAACTCTATCAGTAAAATACTTATTTGAATAATAATATAAAACACTATCATTAATATTTAAATAATATTAAAAAAATAAAATAATGTAAATGACCATATTAGCCTTATTTAGAAAAGTGAGAGTGACAAATCTACCCTCCTAAAAAAAATTTCGTCCTCGAAATTAGAGCAAACTAGCACAATAACAGTAGCAAGAACAAAGAAAAAAATACCTCAAGGCTCGAAGAGATAAGGGTAACGCTCCCGCATCTCGTCCTCCCTCTCCCAGGTAGAGTCTCCTGGAGAGTTATAATTCCATGCGACACGAACCAAAGGGATAACTTGGTTCCGGAGCACCTTCTCCTGACGATCCAGAATCTCCACAGGCTGCTCTGGATAGCGGAGAGTAGGCCCCACCTCTAACTCGGAGTGATCCAATACGTGACTAGGGTCTGCCATGTACCGCCTCAACTGCGACACATGGAACACGTTATGGACTTCCTCGAGCGTAGGCGGCAAGTCTAGTCGATAGGCCACTGCACCGACCCTTCCAAGAATAGTGAAAGGTCCGATGAAGCGTGGACTAAGCTTCCCACCTCGGCCAAAATGAATCGTGTCCCATGTCGAAGAAATCCTCAGGAACACCATATGCCAACCTAGACACAAGACAAGACTCAATACAAGACCCTAAAGCAAAAAATCACCAACCAGCACAAACAGAAAAACTGATACTAACCTAGAACCCTGACGGTCTCCGATGGCTATCGGTCCAATGTCGCTGTTTATCCTGAGCCACCCGAAGTCTATCCATGATCAACTTAACCTTCTCTGCTGCATCCACCACCATCTCTGGGCCAAGCAAAACTCTCTCACCGACATCGTCCCATGACAAAGGAGTGCGACATCTCCGTCTGTATAGAGCCTCAAATGGCGACATCTCTATACTGGCCTGATAGCTGTTGTTGTAAGCAAACTCTACCAGGTGAAGATGGTCCTCCCAAGATCTCCCGAAATCTAACACACAAGTACGAAGCATATCCTCGAGTGTGTGGATGGTCCTCTCCGACTGCCCGTCCGTCTGGGGGTGATACGCGGTGCTGAACTTGAGCTGAGTGCCCAAGCTAGTATGCAAATTCCTCCAGAAGTAGGAAGTTAAACGACTATCCCGATCCGAGACTATGCTCACCGGAACTCCATGCAATCTAACTATCTGCCGTACATACATCTCTGCCAGCTTCTCCGTAGATAGTCCCACCTTGAAAGGCAAAAAGTGGGCTGATTTGGTTAATCTATCAACGATGACCCAAATCGCGTCTTTTTCTCCTGAAGATCATGAAAGTCCAGATACAAAGTCCGTAGTGATGTGCTTCCACTTCCACTCTGGAATGGGTAGTGGCTGAAGCAGACTACCTGGCCTCTGTCTTTCGGCTTTCATCTGCTGGCACACTAAGCATCGAGATACAAACTGAGCTACATCTCGCTTCATGCCATACCACCATATGTGCTCCCTCAGGTCTCTGTACATCTTGTTGGCTCCAGGATGCATAGAGTACTGGGAACGATGCACTTCCTGCAGAATCTCTTTCCGAAGCTCTCCACTCGGAATGCACAATCTAGTACCGTACCTCAGTGACCCATCTTCGACTATAGAGAAATCGTCTAGCAATCCGGCCTGCACCTGCTCTCTGATGCTCTTCAAGGTCACATCATCAAACTGTACTGATTTGACTCTGTCCATCAACGCAGACTGAATCTGTAAACCCCACATCTGTATCTCCATACTCAGAACGATCACCTCGATACCCAACCTTTCCAGATAAGCCAATAGATGACGGTCTACCGCCAAATACATAGCGACTGGATACCTGCTCAAGGCATCTACAACTACATTGGCCTTCTCTGGATGGTACTGCAAGGAGATATCGAAGTCCTTCATCAGCTCAAGCCAATGCCTCTGCCTCATGTTCAATTTCTGCTGGGTGAACACGTACTTCAATCCCTTATGATCCGTAAAGATCTCAACTTACTGGCACACTCTATCCAGGATAATATACTACACTTATGGGATACTACCTTCCATTGTCTTCCTCAAATGAATGCGGGTAAATAAGTAGCATGCGGGGCTCAGTTGAATGTGACACAAGTGTCATGTGGGTATATAGTAGACTTAATGTGGGTCGTGTCCATATTTTGTGTCACGCCCCGACTCGCCGAATCGGTCGCCATCGCCTTGACTCGATATAAATCGATCCCCACGGGTCGGGACGTGATGCCGTACAAGTCTTTGATAGACTTGCACAAGGCAGGGATGTGCGCTTGGAAATTTCTTTTTGACTCGACGCGTTGAAATTAAACAGTGCAGAAAGTTGAAAACATAGCATAGGAAGAAACTTAACTTTTCATTCATAAACTTGCAAAATATGTGCAAGGTCATATTTACATTACATATGCCGTTGCGGCTACATCTTTGAAATACAAAAGAAAGCTATCGACAAGCTACGCCTTGAAATAATCCTCGGCGTTCCATACATTCATGCCCCTTTATACATTTGAACAAAAGCCTTCGGTCTGAATTGGGCATCAAAATACTTCAAAATAGGAGAGCTTCGTGCCGCCTCCCGTTCTTCAGCTCCAGCTTAGTCTCGAGCTCCCGCAGCACGCTCGTTACCTGGGGAGTTGGGGGTTAGCACACTTGCTAGTGGATGGGACGAACCCACTCGTCTAAACCGACACTGCTTATTAAGGATTCAGGCATACAAAGTGATCTTTCTATTTAGAACTATATGAGTTGCAGTTCATATCGAAGGCACATTTTAAACGATAACAACATAACCCATTTAAAGGCATTCTTACCACGGCCGTGCTCCTTTCCTGCACAAAATATACATGATACTTACCACCTGCACAAGACAATAGGTGAGCATGCAATCTATCCTATATGCGGTCATTGGTGATATCGACACCAAGAAGGACGATTACGTAGCCTTGCGACGCGCCCTCCAGTCCAGGTAGCGAGCCTAACTGGAGGTCTCGCAATGCCTCGCGCCGAAGCACGATTTTCATAATTTCCTCCTAGGCCGATTCGGTCCCAGGGCCCCGGGTACCGTCTCGAGGAAAGCTCACCTTGTGCACAAGTCGTCCTTGACCATGCGAATGTATGAACAGTTATATATGTATGAAGTAAATTGCATAGCGTAACCATTATCAAATCACATAATCATTCCTACTCGCGCAAGGGTCCTTTCCCCCGAAACCGTACGTTCTGATTTAGCATCCCGTAGGCACCAAATTCTCCGAGGCATAATGTACCGCCACCAAGGTTTTCATAGTTGTGTTTTGCATGGCATGAAATATAGTCTATCTCTTTCTTAGTGTGAACCTATCGATTCAGAGTTTACTTTTGTTGGTTGATATATTATCCCGAGCTCTTGATCTTAGTGGCAAGCATACATCCCGTTAGCATCATCGATTTGAACGTTGAACTTTAAGAATTTAGTTGGCGGGAAGGAGTAGAAAAGAAGGGGCCGAAGAACCACCCACCTAAGGAGATTGCGCCGAGAGTAGGAGAACGCTTCGCGACGGTCAAGCGTCAGTTACACGAACTCCTGAAATGGCACGAGCGTCGAATTAGAACCCTTCCTTCAATCCTTCCTTCGAAATTCTCAAGGACGCATTCAGAAATCGACGCGAAAGCACACTATCAAATCCACGCAACAATACGTTCAGAAAGCCAAGAAAACCAATAAAACCAACGGCAGACGGGTTGCGTCGCTCCCTTTAGAGTTCCTTCGCCAAGACGCCGCCTACCGCATCTAGGACTTATTCCAACAGTAGTCGATCCATTTGTTGGAACGGTACTCATATCACTCGTCCAAATCGATTTTATTGATGCCATGGTTTTTGTATACCACGCTCGTCGCCGAGTCCGACTAGCCATCTATGTTCCCGACCATGTCTGACTTGGCACGAGCCTATTACATAGTACTTCGCCCCAACGGGAGCAGGGCACTACATAATATACCACTAAGAAAAAGTTTCGTCCCGAAACTTAAGAACAAGGGTCTGACCTTCGTCGGCAAAAAGTGAAGGGTACTTCTCCCTCATCTCCGCCTCTAGCTCCCACGTTGACTCCTCGACGGAATGATTGCGCCAGAGTACGCGTACCAAGGACATCGATCGGCTCCGCAGGATCTTTTCTTTACGGTCCAAAATTTGTACGGGCTCCTCCGAGTATGATAGATCGGCGCGTAGCTCCAACTGATCGAAACTAACCACATGACTTGGGTCATGCACGTACTTCCGAAGTTGGGAGACGTGGAAGACGTCGTGCACTTCGGCCAGGGCAGGAGGTAGCGCGATCCGGTAAGCAACGGTCGCCACTCTTTCGAGGATCTCGAAGGGCCCTACGAATCTCGGACTCAGCTTGCCTTTTACCCCGAATCGCATGACGCCCTGCATCGGCGTCACCTTCAGAAACACATGGTCCCCAACCAAGAACTCTAACGATCGTCGACGAGTATCTGCATAACTCTTTTGTCGACTCTGAGCAATGCGGAGCCTATCTCGAATCAGGCGGACCTTCTCGACGGCTTGTTCGACTAGTTCTGGCCCGAGCACCTGTCGCTCCCCGACTTCGTCCCAGCAAATCGGAGATCGGCACTTCCTTCCGTAAAGCGCCTCGTAGGGAGCCATCTGGATGCTCGATTGGTAACTGTTGTTATATGCGAACTCCGCGAGCGGCAAGTGCATGTCCCAGCTAGTCTTCAAATCTATCGCACACAGACGTAGCATATCCTCCAGGATTTGATTCACTCTTTCTGTCTGGCCATCGGTTTGTGGGTGGTACGCGGAGCTAAGGTTCAACTTAGTGCCCAGCGCCGCCTGTAGACTCGTCCAGAAACGTGATAAGAATCGCCCGTCTCTGTCCGAAATGATTGTGGCCGGTACCCCGTGCAGTCTGACGATCTCGTCGAGATAAATCTGAGCTAACCGATCGACGCTCCATGATGCTTTAATAGCGAGAAAATGAGCGGATTTGGTCAAACGATCGACAATGACCCAAATCGCATCATTTCCCCGCGACGTCTTCGGAAGGCCCATGATGAAATCCATAGAGATGTCGTTCCACTTCCATACTGGAATATCGAGGTTCTGTAGCTCTCCGCCTGGTCTTTGATGCTCGGCCTTCACCCGTTGACAGGCCATACACTGTGACACGAACGTCGCCACGTCTTTCTTCATGCCGTGCCACCAAAAGATCGTGCGCAGGTCCTTATACATTTTGGTACTCCCGGGGTGCAACGAGTACTTCGCATAATGGGCCTCCGTCAGAATCTCCCTTCTAAGTTCAGCATGGTCCGGCACGCATATCCTCCCCTTCATCCGCGCCATTCCGCCTTCGTCCACCACAAAGTCGGTCGCCTTTCCCGTCGAAATCAGCTCACGCATCTTCTTCAGGAATGGATCGTCCTCCTGTGCGGTCTTTATTTTGTTGTGCAGGCTCGACTCAAGGTGCAATTGGGCCAATCGTGCTCCGCGGTAACGAATTCGTAGTTCGATACCCATCTCCGCCAAGTCTCGCTGTATGCTACGGTTGATAGACAAGCACCCTGCAAACATTCTACTCAGCGCGTCTGCCACAACGTTCCCCTTACCTGGCGTGTACTCGATAGTCAGATCATAGTCTTTGATGAGTTCGAGCCAACGCCGTTGCCGTAAGTTCAGGTCCCGTTGAGTGAAGATGTATTTGAGGCTTTTGTGGTCCGTATAGATGCGACAAGCTACACCATAAAGATAGTGCCGCCATAGCTTCAATGCGAATACAATAGCCGCTAACTCGAGATCATGCGTAGGATAATTTTTCTCGTGTTGCTTCAATTGTCTCGAAGCAAACGAAATCACCTTATCCCTTTGCATAAGAACGCATCCCAAACCCGTCCGCGATGCATCGCTAAATATCTGAAACCCTTCTGGCCCGTCCGGAAGTGCAAGGATCGGCGCTGAGACGAGCCGTTTCTTCAACTCTTGGAAGCTCGATTCGCAGGCGTCGTTCCACTCGAATGCGACTCCTTTCTGGGTGAGGCGAGTTAGAGGCGACGCAATTTTAGCAAAATCCTTCACAAATCTACGATAGTAGCCCGCCAAGCCGAGGAAACTTCGGATGTCGCCTGCTGAGGTAGGCCGCTTCCATTCGACTATTGCTTCAATCTTCTTTGGGTCTACCGTGACGCCTTCAGCGGAGACAACGTGCCCAAGGAACGTCACGCTGTTCATCCAGAACTCGCACTTGCTTAGCTTGGCGTAGAGTTGATTTTCACGCAGAGTCTGTAGCACCGTCTTCAAGTGTTCCACGTGCTCGTCCTTGCTCTTTGAATATATGAGAATGTCGTCGATGAACACAACGACAAATTTGTCTATGAACGGTCGGAACACCCGGTTCATTAGATCCATGAACGCGGCAGGAGCGTTGGTCAAGCCGAAAGGCATGACCAGAAATTCGTAGTGACCGTATCGGGTTCGGAAGGCGGACTTCGGCACGTCTTCGGACTTGATCTTCAATTGGTGGTAGCCTGAGCGAAGATCAATCTTGGAAAACACCGTCGCCCCTTGTAGCTGGTCAAACAGATCATCTATTCTCGGTAACGGGTACTTGTTTCGTACCGTGGCTTTGTTGAGTTCCCGATAATCGATGCACAGCCGCATCGATCCATCTTTCTTCCTCACAAACAACACTGGGGCACCCCACGGGGAGACACTAGGGCGAATGTATCCGCGATCCAGTAACTCTTGTAGTTGTGCCTTCAGTTCCTTCAGCTCTGCCGGTGCCATTCGATAGGGTGCTTTGGATATCGGTCGGGTGTCCGGGAAGGTGTCGATGCTGAATTCTATCTCTCGGTCCGGCGGCATCCCTGGTAACTCGTCTGGGAACACATCAGGAAATTCTGCCACGACTTCAGTCTGGGCCGTGCTTGCAATCTCCGTTCTTGTGTCTCGAACTGATGCTAGGTATCCGCTGCACCCAGAATGCAACATACGCCTTGCCGAAATCGCCGATATCACCATTGCCGACTTTGATGCTGCTCCGCACGAATAGGAGAACTCGGTTTCGCCCGGAAGGCGGAACACAACTCTCTTCTCCGCGCACTCAATCGTTGCGTGGCATGCACCCAACCAATCCATGCCGAGGATTATATCGTACTCCTTGACGTCGAGAACGATAACTTCCAAGGATAGATTCCTCCCTCCGATGCATATGTAACCGTCCCTACAAATATGAGTGGCAGGCATGTCTACTCCCGATGGAGTGCTAACGCTAAGATTCATATCTAAAAGTTGCATAGGTAATTCATTTTCTTTTACAAAGTCGGCTGATATGAAACTATGCGTTGCACCCGAATCGAACAATACTCTAGCAGGCAAATTTTTATAGAGTAGTATACCTGTCACAACAGTGTCGGACGCATAGGCTTCGTCCCGCGTTAGTGCGTAGACTCGGCCTTGCGCCCCTTGGCGATTTTGTGGGTTCACGGGCACCGCGTTTGCGCCATGGGCGGGAGGCGCCCTGTTCTGGCTCTGGACGTCCCTTGGTGGATGTTGGTTCGCCCTCCCCATTCGACAATCTACCGCCTTGTGACCTAGCTGGCCACACTTGAAGCATCCCCCTCGGCAGTCGACCGCCAGATGTCCCATCTTGCCGCAGCGATGGCATCGTACGCCTGGGTGAGGCCCCCGATACTCGGTCGTGTTCTGGCGCTTTGGCGCACCAGATCCTCCCGCGTCGTTAGGACGCTTGTTGAAGTTGTTGCGGATGCTTGATCCGCCCTTCTGCGACGTTCGACCGAAGACCCGCTCCATATCAAGAGCGGCGTTATATGATTCCCTGTACGTCTGGCATCTCTGGTTCATGACATCCCGACGCAAATCTTCATTCAGGCCTTACTGGAAGCGCTCGCACCACGCCTCGGCGTTCGGCAGAAAAGCCCCGGCAAACTTCGCTAGCTTTGCGAACTTCGCGTCGTAGTCTTCAACGGACAAGTTTCCTTGCTTCAAGGACATGAACTCCTCTTCCTTCTGTCGACGAAGGGCACGAGGGATGTATTGTTCGAGGAAGGCCCGTTTGAATGTCTCCCACGAGATCTTGGCACTGGGGTTGGACCCTTGGAGTTCCTGTTTCTTCGCCTCCCACCAGTCGTAGGCCCTCAAGTTGAGCTGCAACGCTGCGCACCCGACTTTCTTGGACCCCTTGATGTTGAGGAGAGTGAACAGACTCTCAATCTTCACTAGCCACCCCATGACTTCGTCAGGCTCTGCTCGACCGTTGAAGTCCGGCGGGTTCATTTTCTTAAACTTGGTCATCTTAAGCAGGGAGGAGGAAGACACATGTTTTGTCTTTTCGGCTTGCACTTCTTCCTCGGACATGACGGTCGTCGAGTTCTGTTGTGTCGCTATGGTACTCACGATCCTGGTCAGGGCGTCCATTTGCTTTTGTTGGGCGCTGACTTGGGCCTGGATCTGTTCCTGCAGCTGTCGTTGCTGCATCTCTGACTGACGTTGTTGGAGTTCCATGAGGCGTAGTAGTCGCTCCATGGCCGATTCGCTAGGCGTCGCACCTTCGGTGCTATCGGTGCTAATCAATGTGGGGACACCCAGTCTTTCCGTCATTCCTACAAAATTGAGCAAACCCGTTAGTATTCTCAAAATATCTACGGGCTTATGTGTATGGAACGATTATTTCAGGCCGCATATGTCGAAAAGCATAGTTTTTGAAAAATCGCAACGGCATCATCTAAAGAAAATATTTGGAAGGTCCGAGGTGTGAACCGTGCTCTGATACCAACTTGTCACGCCCCGACTCGCCGAATCGGTCGCCATCGCCTTGACTCGATATAAATCGATCCCCACGGGTCGGGACGTGATGCCGTACAAGTCTTTGATAGACTTGCACAAGGCAGGGATGTGCGCTTGGAAATTTCTTTTTGACTCGACGCGTTGAAATTAAACAGTACAGAAAGTTGAAAACATAGCATAGGAAGAAACTTAACTTTTCATTCATAAACTTGCAAAATATGTGCAAGGTCATATTTACATTACATATGCCGTTGCGGCTACATCTTTGAAATACAAAAGAAAGCTATCGACAAGCTACGCCTTGAAATAATTCTCGGCGTTCCATACATTCATGTCCCTTTATACATTTGAACAAAAGCCTTCGGTCTGAATTGGGCATCAAAATACTTCAAAATAGGAGAGCTTCGTGCCGCCTCCCGTTCTTCAGCTCCAGCTTAGTCTCGAGCTCCCGCAGCACGCTCGTTACCTGGGGAGTTGGGGGTTAGCACACTTGCTAGTGGATGGGACGAACCCACTCGTCTAAACCGACACTGCTTATTAAGGATTCAGGCATACGAAGTGATCTTTCTATTTAGAACTATATGAGTTGCAGTTCATATCGAAGGCACATTTTAAACGATAACAACATAACCCATTTAAAGGCATTCTTACCACGGCCGTGCTCCTTTCCTGCACAAAATATACATGATACTTACCACCTGCACAAGACAATAGGTGAGCATGCAATCTATCCTATATGCGGTCATTGGTGATATCGACACCAAGAAGGACGATTACGTAGCCTTGCGATGCGCCCTCCAGTCCAGGTAGCGAGCCTAACTGGAGGTCTCGCAATGCCTCGCGCCGAAGCACGATTTTCATAATTTCCTCCTAGGCCGATTCGGTCCCAGGGCCCCGGGTACCGTCTCGAGGAAAGCTCACCTTGTGCACAAGTCGTCCTTGACCATGCGAATGTATGAACAGTTATATATGTATGAAGTAAATTGCATAGCGTAACCATTATCAAATCACATAATCATTCCTACTCGCGCAAGGGTCCTTTCCCCCGAAACCGTACGTTCTGATTTAGCATCCCGTAGGCACCAAATTCTCCGAGGCATAATGTACCGCCACCAAGGTTTTCATAGTTGTGTTTTGCATGGCATGAAATATAGTCTATCTCTTTCTTAGTGTGAACCTATCGATTCAGAGTTTACTTTTGTTGGTTGATATATTATCCCGAGCTCTTGATCTTAGTGGCAAGCATACATCCCGTTAGCATCATCGATTTGAACGTTGAACTTTAAGAATTTAGTTGGCGGGAAGGAGTAGAAAAGAAGGGGCCGAAGAACCACCCACCTAAGGAGATTGTGCCGAGAGTAGGAGAACGCTTCGCGACGGTCAAGCGTCAGTTACACGAACTCCTGAAATGGCACGAGCATCGAATTAGAACCCTTCCTTCAATCCTTCCTTCGAAATTCTCAAGGACGCATTCAGAAATCGACGCGAAAGCACACTATCAAATCCACGCAACAATACGTTCAGAAAGCCAAGAAAACCAATAAAACCAACGGCAGACGGGTTGCGTCGCTCCCTTTAGAGTTCCTTCGCCAAGACGCCGCCTACCGCATCTAGGACTTATTCCAACAGTAGTCGATCCATTTGTTGGAACGGTACTCATATCACTCGTCCAAATCGATTTTATTGATGCCATGGTTTTTGTATACCACGCTCGTCGCCGAGTCCGACTAGCCATCTATGTTCCCGACCATGTCTGACTTGGCACGAGCCTATTACATAGTGCTTCGCCCCAACGGGAGCGGGGCACTACATTTTGGGTCAACAAGTTTGGGTCGAAATGGTGCCCCCAATTCGAGTCAGAAATAAAAGTAACTTCGTAGGGTGAATCAAGATTGGGTCTTGTGTCAGGAAACTCGTGTGATAAAATGAAGCACAAGATGGTGTGCCTGAGTGGGACACGAAGGTCATGGACGTAGGGTGTCTTATCTAGATCATGCAGGTGGAGTTGGTTTTGAGAAAACAACTAGTCTTGTGCTCCTAAATTAAAAAACACGACGATGTGCATATGATAATCATAAATAAAAGTGGAAATGGTCAATGGCCTAAATTGATCCGAAAGTTGCGCGATGCAAAAATAGTACAAGAGAATGAGTTTGTGTGGGACATGATATATCAAAATGAAGATAATCTTGTCTACTACAAACTCATGAAAGAAGTTTTCAGAGATTGACATCTCTGGCGCTCCAGAAATCAAAGTCACGGAAGAACATTCGTCTATCTAGGACACCCTCTCTAGGGTGTCTACCAAGTCTTGATACCGTCTACACAAGGTACTAACTCCTCTATATGATACTTGGATGGTACCCCTATATAGGTTGCTCATGTCCTCCTCCAACTAGTCACTAAATGTGGTGCCTAAACTTCTATAACACTTGAATACTTCGTCTCTAGCTACTAGGTACTCCTCCTATTCTGGTACCTGGTACAACTCCTACCTTAACACTTTTTAATCACTCTAGGGTTCCATCTATATTTAATTATCAATAATCATATACAATACTTCCTAACCATACTCTAAAATATTAACACAATTACTTAAGGTCACAGACCAATTGCAAATCACCAAGCCATCACACTACGAAGAACCTAAATGAATTGAGAATCTACAAGGACCTGGACTAAAAATCGAAAGTTTCCTTACTCCTAAGCTAATTGAGGATGGAACAAAGCTATAATAATAGAGTGAAATGATAGAGATGATATGTTACGACCCTTATCAAGATACAATCTGATAATCATACCCGTCTGTCCAAATCATGATACTTAGAGTCCTCGCCACGTCGTAAGCAAGGCTGCGATAAACGGTTAGATTCCATAACTAGGTATGCACCTTATATAATATCGTCTGGAATCCTAGCCATGCCGCCTAGTATAGCTGCAAGAAATCTCAAATCTCGTGACCAAGATATGTACATCCGAAGTCAGGTCTCTACGTTTCTGCCACGAGGCTAATATAGCTGCGATAAACTCCAGGTTCCATAACAAGTAGACATTTTACCTTCCTGTTATTCCGTCAACATATGTTATCAAAAGTTATCTTAACTGGGCCATAGAATTAATCTCGATATGACAATCAAAATCAACGATGATCCATATCAATTCAATAACAAGGTGCAAGGGTAAAGAAAAACAGAGGAAATAATTTCAAATTGACGTTCAAAACAAGATTCTCAAGGGTCGTCAAAGAAATCTCTCAAAAGTCCTAAGCAAAGAGATCAATATGGCACCTGATAAGATATCGTCAAGGAAGGACAATTTATTTCGAAATGCAAGAAGAGTTTGTCATGGAAATCAAAAGATTGGAGTTTTTTCTAATATGTGATTGAGTAACTCCTATAACCTAAACCCTTTATCCTAACAGCAGGCTCGTAATAGCACTCTAAGTCGAGCACCATTACGAATTTGCACTAGTTGTGACTCAGACCTGCGTGGGCCACC